>JAOXYD010109289.1:0-11513 GCA_028565735.1 Pinacopodium congolense
TTTTAAAATTTTTAGCAAACAAATTATAATTCTTATTTTTTAATTATTAAAAGTATTACGAATAATTATTTCAAAAATTAATTAAACATATTCTTATTTAGAATTTAGAGTTTGGGAAATGACAAACAAATTTTTTAGTTCATACATATATGAAACTTCATTTAACCCGACGGGTCAACCCGCGTTGACCTGACCTGAATTTGACCCAACCCGAACTCTACCTGATCTGAAATTGACCCGAACCCAAATTAACCTGACCCGAACCTGAATTGGTGTTAACCCAAAATGACTCGAACCCGAATCGACCTGACCCGAACCCGACCTGAACCCGAATTAATGTTAACCCGAAATGACCCAACCCGAACCCGACCTGACCCACCCAATTGACATCCCTAGTAAAGATATCAACTAATTGGTATTGTGTTTCTACAAACTCCAATTTTATATCACTATTTTGTGCATAATCTCTTATAAAATGATATCTTATGTCAATATACTTAGTCTTTGAATATTGAATTGAGTTCTTGGTTAGACCAATGACACTAGTGCTATCTCACCTTATAAGAATCTGTGTAAACTCTATGCTATAATCTCTAAATTGTTACCTAAACCAAAGTACTAGCGCATAATAACTATCAGCTACTACATTTTTAGCTTCAACAGTAAATAAAACCATCAAATTTTATTTCTTAATAAACCATAAAAACCAATGCTTGACCTAAACAATGACAAGTCCTAGAAATACTCTTTCAATATAATAAGCTACCAGCATAATCTATATCTGAATAATGAACTAAATTAATGAATGCATTTATATAATACTATAAAATTAAAAATGATGAACTAGTTAAATGCATTAAAATTCTCTTAAAGGCCAATAAATTAGACTCTTTAGGACTTGATTAGATCTAACACACAAACATACACTAAACATAATATTGAGTCTACTAGTGATAAGATACAACAAACTGCCTATCATACCTCTATAAAACTTGGAACCTATTAGCTTTCCTTCCTCAGCCTTGTTCATCTTAGTAATAACAATCATGAGGGTTCCTAAGGGTTTTGTTTGATCCATACCAAACCTTTTAAGCAATCCCTTACTGTATTTGGCTTAACTAATAAAAATACCATCTTTCATTTGGTTAATTTGCAAACCTAAGAAGAAATTAAGCTCTTCCATCATTCTCATCTCAAACTCTCTACTCATACAACTTGAAAACTCCTTACATAATCTCTCATTAGTAGCTCCAAAAATGATATCATCAACATAAATTTGCACAATCAAAATGTCGTCATGATCATTCTTAATAAAGAGAGTAGTATCTACCTGATCCTTTACAAGCCCATTTTAAGTCAAGAAAACATTTAACCTCTCTTACCAAGCGCTAGGAGCTTGTTTTAAACCACGTAATGCCTTTAAAAGCTTATAAATATGGATTGGTGCATCATTTTTCTCAAAACCAGGTGGTTGATCTGCATACATCTCTTCTTGAATGAAATTATTAAGAAATGCACTTTTGACATCCATTTGATATAATTTGGTATAAGATTCAAATGCCAAAAGTAGTCTTATAGCCTCTAATATTACCACAAGAGCAAAAATCTCTACATAATCATTTCAGTGTTCTTTACTATACCGTTTAACTACCAATCTAGCCTTATTTTTTTACTATGTTTCCATATTCATCAAGCTTGTTTTCAAAGATCCATTTAGTACCAAAAATTTGATGATCATTAGGCCTTGGTACTAAAGTCCACACTTTGTTCTTTGAAATTGGTTTAACTCTTTGTCCATGGCTAAAGTCCAACTCTCATTATCTAAAGCTTCATCTATGTTTTTAGAATTTATGTTGGAAATAAATGCCATATGAGACAAATCTCTAAAGGTTGAATTAATTCAAAAATTGATTCACTAGGTGAAGATTAAATATCTGTGTCTTCTTTAAGCTCTTCTAAAACTAGTTCCTCCAAATCCTTGGATAAACCTATATCTTCATCATCAACACTCTTCTTGATATCAGAAGCATTATATTCATCAAAAACAATATGTATGGTATGTTCAATTAGCATAGCCCTCTTGTTAAATACCTTATAAGCTCTACTAGTAAAAGAATAACCAATGAATATCCCTTATTTCGATTTACCATCAAACTTGCTCAAATTATCTATAGGATTCAAAATAAAGTATTTACAACTAATCACTTTGAAATAACTCACCTTTGATTTTTTTTTTCCCCATACCAAAGTTCATATGAATTTTTACTCATGTATGGTCTTATGTAAACCTTATTGGATACATGATATGCAGATGCAATGACTTCCTCGCAAAAATATTTAAGAACATAATACTCATTCAACATGGTTCGAACCATTTGTTGCAAGGTTCTAGTCTTCCTCTTAATAACTTCATTTTGCTGAGGAATCCTAAGAGAATAAAGGTTATAAATAATATCATTTTCTTCAAAATATGAACCAACTAAATAATTTTAAAAATTCTTTACCATGATTACTTTGAATTCAAGTAATCATGTAGCTTTTTTCCAGTTAAAGTCTTTTAGTAAATTTAACAAAATATCTAAAGCTTTCATCTTTGTTAGTAAGAAATATAACCTATGTAAATCTACTATAACCATCAACAATCACATATGCATACAATTTAAAACCTAAAATTGCAATTCTAGATGATATACATAAATTCATATGCAATCATGTTAAATGTTTGGAAGTTGCTACCATAATTTTCTTCTTAAATAAAGCCTTGGTTCGCTTAGCCATTTGACATATATCACAACCTTTTTCTTTTTCATACTTCATTCTTAGTAAGCCACTCATTAACTCCTTCTTGTAAAGATTTGAAATATGCTTTCTGATAGCATGACCTAACCTCCTATACCACATCCATATATCCTTATTTATGGAAATCAAACATTCAATATTTTGGTTAGAGAGATAATTTAAATTATTAGTGTAAATTTTTCCCTCTCTCTTGCCAATGAAAAAAAATACTATTATCAATCACTTTGGAAGCTATGTAAGATTTACATTTTAAAGCAATTTTAAAATTTTTATCATATAATTCATTTATATTTAACAAATTATATTTTAAAACTTTTACCAAAAGCACATTATCAATGATGGTGTTATTCTTACCAAATTTTGCTAAAGCTAATTATCTTACCATTGGCATTGTCTCCATAAGTGATATAACCACCATCTTTACCCTTCAAAGAAATGAATTGAGAGGCATTCCCTGTCATATGCCAAGAACAATCACTATCTGCATACCATGTACTCCTCTTGAAGTCCTACAAAATAAAGAAAATCATTTCACCTTAGGCATCCCCATTAATTGGGGTCTTTGGGGTTAGATATCTTTCTAGTTCCTAATGCCTTCGACAAACTAGAAAAGCTAGATAATTTATTAAAAAACATTTTTCTAAGTGACCAAATCTACTACAATAATCACAGACATATTTAACTTTATGAAAACATATATTTTGTCTAAATTTCTTCCTATATGTAAATGTTGATGCAACTTTGCTAAAGTTTTTTCTTTGTTGAAATGTTGGCCTAAAATGAGTGTAAGAAACATTTCTTGATGCATGAACATACATAGGATGTACATGTGAATGTGTAGGCCAAATATGCATAAATTATGACCTGTATGCATTATATGTTTATTTTTCATTTGTAAAGAAGTTATGTCTTTTCTTATGAGCTTGCACATTTCTCTTAGATGTAAGTCTTAAAGCATATATAAAGGCATGATGAATGTTCCTAGATTGAGTTTTAAAAGATGATGCTCTATTATCAAAAGATGACATAAAAACATGCTCTTCATCTAAATCTTTTTCCTTTACAAAAATAGTCTTGGCATTAGGTGCTCCATTTCTTTAAGTAAAGCCTAGGTCACACTTATCATTAGAAGCCTTTTGGGGTTCTAGCATGATATCTATTTTTTTTCCCTGGGTTAAATTTTCTAATAATTCTTTAAGACATTTTACCTCATTATTTAGGTAATCATTTTTATTTATCATCTTCTTATTATCATCATCAAAATCCATAATTTTAGATTCTAAAGCATGCATATCATTAAATAATCTCTCATTCTCTAACTTAAGTTAATCAGCTAACTTTAAATAATCCTTATATTTGGAAGATACTTTCCTCCTTCTCATAGTAGAATGTTCTAAACACTTAACTAGCTTATCAGAGCTTAATCATACTTCTAACTCATTATTCTCATCATTATTAGGCTAGGAAGAAAATGGTACCTCATCTTCTAAGGCTATGAGACAAAACTTGCTGTTATCATTTTCGAATTGGTCACTTTTCTCTTTGCTTTCTATCTCCTACAAGGCCTTCAAGACTTTCTTAACCCTTCATCTTCCTTCTTTCTTTCTTGGCACTTCTTTCATTCTTCTCATTCTCATTGAGTAGTGGGCAATGGAATTTTGAATGGCCTAGTTTCCTACATTAAAAACATGTAACATTTGTAGATTTTCTCTTGTAATCATTCGTAACTTGCTCTCTTCTTTTAGAGTATACCTTCTTTTTTAAAAATTTCTTAAACGTTCTAGTAAGGGGAGCCATATCATCATCACTATCTTCTGAAGAGCTCTTCTTCACTAGACTCCTCTTTCTTAACTTTGAATGTCAAATTCTTTCTTCTTGATGAAATTTCCTCCTCTTTTACTTTTAACTCCTTCATTAACATCTCATGTGCGAGAAATGAACCTATTAATTCATTCAAAAGTAAAATGTTAAGGTCTTTAGCCTCTCAAATGACTGTTACCTTTTCCTCCTATTCTTTTACTAAAGACCTAAAAATCTTTCTAACAATTTCAAATTTTGAATATGTTCTTCCTTCACCCGTTAATATAATTATAATATTAATGAATCTAGTATACATGTCAAAAATACTTTCATCATGATGCATGGAAAATAACTTATATTAATGAGTGAGTAAGGACATCTTACTTTCCTTCACTTTGGTACTTTCATGAGTAACTTCCAATGTATGCCAAATTTTACTAGTCGTTTCACATATGGACACTTTATTGAATTCATTTATACTTAATGCACAAAACAAAATATGAATGACCCTACTATTTAGTGAAACTAACCTTTCATATTCCACTCTTCCTTGACCTTAAGAACTATTTTATCATTTCTCATATTAGTGGGAATGTATAACCCTTCACTTATTATGTCCCATAATTTAACATTTTTAGCCTGAAATAAAAACTTAATTCGATTTTTCCAATAGAAGTGATGAACTCGCTGCAAGTTATCAAATAATAAAATTCCTAACAACCAAACTATGCAGTAGGGAAAGTTAGGGTTGAACCACGGAGAGTTGGGATGCAAATGTTATCTCTAATATTGCAAATAAGAAAAAATAAAATACTCTAGAATGATAGAAGCTAAACAGACTAAGATGCAATAATGTCAAATAGCAATACAAACACAAAGAAAATATAAAGAAGATGAATAACAATAGTAAAAGATGGGTCGAAGATATCTTTGGGAATTTGGGATATTTATTGATCCTTGAATCTAAATAAAAACTATTCTCATCACGATGTTAGCCTATGGACTTAATTTAAACTCTCTAACCCTTAATTTCTCTAAATTAGCCAAAACTTATGAGCTCTAGAAATGCCCCGTTCTCTACTTTAACTTAGAACAGACTTTCTAAGTTCAATAGAGAAGATGCATTAGGAAATTAAAAAAAAGACTAACTTACGTCACCTACTCCTAAGTCAGAAGGTGTAACTTAAAGGTATGGGATCCTAGATTAATTGATTAAGTATCCTGACAAATTCAACTAACATATTGCTACTTCTGGGAATCATTATGGACTAGTAAGTGTCACATGCTCATCCATAGCCTTCATATTAGAAAGTTACCAAAAAAAGCAACTTGACCACATCCCGCATACCAAGAATGATGAAACCTGATAACTATATCCCAAGAATAGCTCCTAATCCATGCAAAATCTTATACAATAAATAAACTTCCACCACTCTCATCTCATTCAATCCACTAGCTCTAGGACAAACACTAGATCTAATAAAGGGCAACAATAATCTGCTCTCGGACCCCCGAGTTCAAAGTGCCAAAACACTTGCTGTTCCTAGTCAGTGTTAAGGCTTCCTTCGTAGCAGGTACAGAAAAAGATGGATCGATAGAAACCAAATCACCATGAAATGGGTCCTTAGTCTTTATATAGATGTCACCCTTGTCAAGCACTCCCAATAAAGTTGAAACAAAAGCACGAGTTAAAAGTATAGGGATACCTCGCGCTGTCGAGCGAACCTCAATAGTCTTGGAGTCATCCTTATCCTCGATATTTGTGTAAAACTCACGAATTAGGTTAGGATATAATGAACCTAAAAAGGTCACAACTGTCTCCCAACCAATGCTCTTAAAGGCTTCAAAAAGATTGAACTGAGCTTTAATGTCCAAATAGATTAGTCGTTCCTTGATAAACGAGTTGCGTTGTATGCCTGGTACCAGATAAAGTTGTTGACACTCGTAAATCAGGAAGGGTAATAAGCCAAACACTTCCTCGATGGTGCCATTTGATGCTAAACTTTTTAACAAATACACTGAAATATATTAGAAAATTCAACTAAAATTAGAAAATTCTTTCAAAAAAATTTCGAGAAAGTCCTTAATTTAACTGAAAATTCTCAAATTTTGATCGAAACAATAGGCTAAAAAATTATTATGAATGGAAATTTTATGAAATTATGAATACAATGATACCAAATTTTAAGTGAATGGATGCCTAAATCAAGAGAAAATTGAAAAAGAATACCTTTATAGGAGAAAAAGATCTAGATATGTCAGAGATGATTATCAAAAATCTGTTGATTTTCAGAGCAATTTGATGACAGATTGTTGTAGAGGACTTGAAATGTGACAAATAGACTCCAAAAACACTCAATTTGGTTAACAAATGAGGAAGATATGAATTTTGAAAGATTTTTTGGTGAAAAGAGGCAGAGAGAAAAACGTGGAGAATGCTGGGTTTTTATACTCTTCGTGTCTATTAATAGCGCCCTATTCTTCATACAATGCCACCGTTAATGGATGATCAGGGTGCCATTAATGGTTTTTTAATGCTATAAACAACGACACCCTGTTCTTCCATCAACGTGACCCTATTAGGGTGTTATTGATGGTCTGCCTTTAGCCAATTTTGATCAATTTCTTCCAAATTTCTAACCAAAGCCTCCTGAATTCAAATACTAACAATATGAATTGAAATATCCATCAATTTTCTTTAAATTCAAGGTTAAAACACACCTAAATTCAAATCAAACACTCTAAACTAAAGGAATCCTAAATAAAACATACCAAACCTAATTAAAACACACTTCAAAAGCTTCAACACTCGATTTAACAAATCCTAACACTCAAAATAAAATAAAATCACACACAATTACCTACCTAACTTGAAAATTTCCTATTTCAATGAGGATTAAATTGTGTAAGAGTCTCAGAATACTCCTCAACTGAATTGGGCACATACAACTTCACTCTTTGCCTATTAATCTTGAAAGACGACTGGCCATTACTAACTTCGATTGTTCCAAATGAATAAATCTTAGTCACATTATAAGGGCCTGTCCATCTTGACCTCAACTTTCTTGGGAATAACTTCAATCTTGAATTATACACTAAGACCTTATCACTAACTTTGAAGTCTCTTTGAATGATATGCTTATCATGCCATCTTTTGATTCTTTCCTTCTACAACTTAGAGTTATCATAAGCTTCAAGATGAAACTCATCTAACTCGTTCAATTGCAAAAACCTTTCTTCTCCAGCCTTCCTTAAATCAAAATTTAGAAAATGAATAGCCCAAAAGGCTCGATGATATAATTCAACTAGTAGATGACAAGCCTTACCATATACCAACTAGACATTCTAATAGGTGTCTTAAATGCATTTCGATATGCCCATAGTGTATCATCCAACTTCATTGACCAATCTTTTCTTGAAGAACTAATGGTCTTTTCTAAAATCCTCTTGATCTCTCTATTTGATATTTCCACTTGACCGCTAATTTGAGGATAGTAAGGTATAGCAACCTTATAGGTAACACCATACTTGAATAGAAGGGATTCAAATTGCTTGTTATAAAAATGCATTCCCTCATCACTTAAAATGGCTTTAGGTGTCCTAAATCGAGTGAATATGTTCTTTTTAAGAAATTGAACTACACCTTTTACATCATTCATTAGAAGTGCAACTGCTTCAACCCATTTACTTATATAATCAACTGCCACTACGATGTATTGGTTGGAGTATAATGAAGGGAATGGACCCATGAAATTGATACCTAAACATCAAAGATTTCACACAACAAAATGTTAGTTAGTGGCATCTTATGTCTCCTTGAAATGATGCCAACCCTTTGACAATTATCACAAGACTTCACATATTAAAATGCGTCCTTAAACAGAGTAGGCCAATAGAAACCATATTCAAGCACCTTGTGTGCAATCATGGTAGGGCCAAAGTGTCCTCCAGACTCCTTTGAGTGATAATGATTCAAAATTGAAGACACTTCTTCAACAAGAACACATCTAAGAATGATTCCATCTTCACAAATCTTGTAAAAGAAAAGGTCATACCAAAGATACCACTTAACCTCAAAAAATAATTTCTTCTTCTGTCAGTATAAAAATTCAGGAGGGATCACATTACCAGCCAAATAATTCATTATATCCACATGCCAAGGTAAAGTAAGCATGGCTAATAAGTGTTCTTCAGGAAACAACTCCTTTATGTCTTGGTTTTCTCCTTTCTCCATTACTTCCTTATTCAGATAAGATAAGTGATCAGCCACAAAATTTTCCTTACCTTTCTTATTCGGATTTCGATGTCAAACTCCTATAATAAAAGAACACATCGCATTAATTGTGGCTTAGCATTAGGCTTGTTCATAAGGTACTTTAATGCTAAATGGTCTATATAGACTATCACCTTTGAAAGAACCAAATAGGACCGAAACTTGTCAATTGCAATCACCATAGTTAACATTTCCTTTTTAGTGGTGGTGTAATTTTTTTAATGCATCGTTCAGAGTGCGACTCGCATAATAGATTAGATGGAAAAGCTTTTTATGCCTTTGTTCAAGTGCTGCACCAACTACAAAGCCCCTCGCATTAACCGCCAACTCAAAAGGAAGAGACCAATCAGGTGATACCAAAATAGGTGATACCAAAATAGGTGAACTAGTAAGCTTTTCCTTTAGCAATTGAAAGGAATGCATACATTTATCATGAAAGTTAAAGATTATGTCTTTAGTCAAAAGCTCAGTAAAGGGCTTAGCTATCTTGGAAAAATCCTTAATAAATCATTTATAGAATCTAGCATGTCCAAGAAAACTTCGAATTACTCTAACTGAATTTAGTGATGGAAGTTGATCTTCCACTTTTGCTGGATTTACTTCAATACCCTTACTTGAAATCTTATGACCTCCACTTTTGCTGGATTTACTTCAATACCCTTACTTGAAATCTTATGACCCAACACTATACATTCTTGCACCATGAAATTTCATTTCTCCCAATTCAAAACCACATTGGTTTCTTCACACCTCTTTAGTACCTTCTCTAGATTCTCCAAACATGCATCAAAGGATATACCAAATACAGAAAAATCATCCATGAATACTTTAATTCATGACTCAATCATGTCCGCAAAAATGGCTATCATACAGCATTGAAAAGTAGTATGGGCATTACACAAGCCAAAAAGCATGCGACGATAAACAAAGGTGCCATATGGACATGTAAATGTTGTCTTTTTTTGGTCTTTAGGGACAACAGGAATTTGTAAATAACCACTGTATCCATCTAAAGCACAATTAAAACTATACCCAACTAACCTTTCTATGACTTAATCAATGAAGGGTAATGTAAAATGATCCTTTCTTGTGGTGTCATTTAATTTACGATGGTCAATGCACAGACGCCATCCAATTACCTTTCTTGTGGTAATTAACTCTTCTTATTCATTTTTCATGATAGTAGTCTCTCCTTTCTTTAGTACTACTTGAACTAGACTAACCCATGTAGAGTCAAAAATAGGATAAATAATACCATCATCAAGGAGCTTAACTACTTCATTCTTTACCACTTCCTTCATATTTGGATTTAGACTACACTGAGGTTGGACCAAAAGTTTACTTCATTCTTCAATAAATATTTGATAAGTACAAATAGAATAACTTAAGCCTTTAATATCTACTAAGGTCCATCCTATAGCCTTTTGATGCTCTTTAAGGACTCTTAAGAATCTTTCCTCTATCGTATCACTTAATGATGATGAAATGGTAACAGAAAATTGAGATGGATATCTTAAAAATGCATACTTCAACTTTTCATGGAGAGGTTTGATTTTAAGAGTTGGAGGATCTTCACTTGATGGGTTAGGAAGTGTTTGAATTGGCCTATCCAAACACATAAACCTTCTACATTGTATCCAGTTAGAAGACTCCTTTCCAACTTCTAAATCCTTTAATGCTTTCTTCACTTCCTCGTCTTCTTCTTCTTCTTCTTCATTTGAATGGATTAATGCCTTTTGCAATGCATCTAAACAAAGATATTGAAATGGATCAATTGGAGTAGAATGGAATTCTATAAAGTTACATTAATCAAGGGTGGATGGATGCTTCATCGCTCGAAAAACATTAAACTCAATCTCTTCATTTTGAAGCATGAGAATGAGCTTTCCACCATGTACATCAATCAGTGCCCTAGCATTAGCCATGAATGTCATCCTAAAATGATCAGCACTATACTATCCTCCTCTATATCCAAGACAAGAAAATCAACGGGGAATATGAACTTATCAACTTTAACCAAAACATCTTCAATAATCCCTCTTAGATAGATAATTGATCTATCAGCCAATTGCAATGAAACTGTAGTGAGTTTAGGTTCCTCTAATCCTAACTTCTTGAAAATTGATAAGGGCATCAAATTAATGCTTACTCCTAAATCCATCAAAGCCATATCAATTTGTAAGCTACCAATTGTACAAGGGATGGTAAAGCTACCAAGATCCTTGAGATTTGGAGGTAACTTCTTCAGTAGGATAGAAGAACACTCTTCATTAAGCTTAAATGTCTCATATTCTTCTAACCTTCTTTTCTTGTACAAGATTTCCTTAAAAAACTTTGCATAAGAAAGCATTTGGTTAATTGCTTCAGCAAATGGGATAATGATATGCAACTTCTTACACATCTCCAGAAATTTCTCAAATTGCTTATCTAAATGTGTGTTCTTTAATCTTTAAGGGTATGGTATCCTATGCTTGTAGGGATGTACATTTGGATCAACGAATTAACTAGGTGGCTTATCTAAACTTGCACCCTCATCATCCTTCTCTTTCTTCTTCTCTTCTTCCTTAAAACTCTCTTTTATATTATGTCCTTCTTCTTCTCTATCTTCATCACTCTCAACAATTACTTGCTTACCTTTCTT
>JAOXYD010109309.1:0-11513 GCA_028565735.1 Pinacopodium congolense
CATCATAATGATCGTCAAGTATCCATTTCCCAAAGTCATGATATGAACCAAATGTCATCGATCCGTAACATTCACAACCGGTTACATAGACTTCTAAATTCACTCACACAATCAAATTCATCTTGCATATGTATTAAAATATATTCCAAATTCACATGCAAATTCATTGGAACTTCTTATCAACTTAATCTTATGTAAAAGGAATCAATTCCAGCATATGTCCACACCCATAATTAAGAAAAGTCATGATCAAATATAAATTATTTCATACTAATCATATCAATCACATTCATCACATCAAGATATACCAGCTAACATTTAACCAAACTTAGCATGATTTCCAATTAAAATGACTAAGTTTGTTACCAAAAGGACTCGTAATAATCCAAGTATGTACCTTTCATCATAAATATCATCTCATGTCCCCCTACATTTAAACTAAACATTAAAGAACAATAAAGGGAAAGAGAGGAATAATGAAAATTCACTAAATATGAACGTTGTCACTCTGCAGCCATCCATGCTAATTGAAAATGAGAGATAAATCCACAAAAGAAGAGTGAAAGTAAAAAGAAAACCAAACACACAAAAGAAAAGGAAATAACATAAATTTAAATATATAGTGCTACAAGGTTAGGTTGCCTCCCAACAAGCGTTTTTTTAAGGTCATTTGCTAGACTTTAATGTTAGAGAATAATGATTCTCTTCAAAGGTCCATACCTTCGATCGAACTACTCATATCTAGAATGACTTACTAAAAAGGAATGAAATTTTGCACCTGCCACGAAGTTGCTCTCCATACCTCCAATTACTTGTATAAGGTACCGTAATAAAGGATTTTGGTATCTAATAGCGTGCATGTAGTCAGCAATTGATATACCAATAAAATCAATAAACAAAGGTGTCTATTTTCTTCGAAGAAATGTGCAACCTCAATAGTTTCTTCTTCCTTCTTGATTGGCTTACTAATTATCTCTACCATACTTATAAATGAATGATCCTCAACTTGCTCACTTAACTCCAATTCTGGAATGTTGGGTGCATTGTCTTGCCTAGGTTCTGCATTGACTCTAACCAACTATCCTATCTGTGTCACCAAGTCATGGGTGGATGCTGGGATACTGTTAATGCGGGAATCTATACTATCAAGACTGACCTCATTCGCGGATATGAAATGATTAAGCAACTTATTTAATCTTGACTCCTCTTCTTCTCGAAATGATTGTTCCACTTATGGGGTCAAGTTAGAGATAGAGGCCTCTACGGCTTGGATGTGAGCTTCTGATGTGGCGTTTGACTCTTTACAATAGATCTGTTAACCTTTATTCCTTGGATGTGTAGATGAACCTCATCAATAGCTCCCTCAATCTTAAGTCTTCTTATTGTTAATAGTAGTAACTCTATGAAGGCATCTCAAAGAATCCATAAGTGTGGTTTTCGTGGTGCTTATAAGTTATACACTTAGCTCTGCTCTCATCGACCGAAGCCACAATGTTATCTTATCATTGGTAGTCAAGATAGTCTTGTATATCTATGTCGGCGCCTACTTGTGATCATGAAAAGACAACGGTGTGCATAACTAAAACTCAAATGTAAATAGGATAACAGAAAAGAAAACAAGAATGCAAAGAAAGAAAACAAAGTCGACAATAATCAAAACCAATATCTCTAGTATTAAAAAACTAGATTCCCCAACAATTTAATCCTAGAACATCCAGAGGCAAGCGCACCTTGTCAACAAGTAGTATAAAATAGAGTAAATCCCAAGTATCGTTCTCCCTAGGAATCTAAGCATAACCCTAGGTCAATTAATGTAATATTATCTAGACAACTCTAAAGCGGATTGATTAAAGAGATAAAAGGAACAAACAAAAATAAAAAGAAATAAAACTTAATCTAAACATAGGCTAAAGAATTAAGAGTCTAATAAATGATAAATTAGCTAGGTCTTCAGATTCAATGGGTTAATCAAACTAGAAACACAACGTTGGACATACTTAAGGTCTACGCCATTAATACAAGAAATAACAACTTATCATGGAAACATCTTTTCTCTTTTAAACTTAATCTATTTATTTTAATCTAACAAACAAACAGGAATAAAAGGCATTAATTTCAAGATGTTTAAGATCAAGTTCATTAATTTTAAGAATCCTAATAAAAAAACTCTAGTATCGGTTTAACACTTAAATTCAATTGTATCACCTAATTAACATTCCAATAATTTTAAGCCTATGGTCATAGGTCCTTTAATCATCTAAGAATTTAACTAAGATGGTCTTCAAAGCAAGATTAATTTAAGTACTTTAATTCGTAAAAATCTTCCAAACACACAAAACCCATCAAATCCTAATCCTAAATAAGCAACCTACTCACATAAATTCAACAATAGAACACAAGCCATGGTTATAACATGTATTTCCATTGATTGAATCACAAAATAAAACAACTAAGAAAACATTAAGCTAGAAAGCAAAGGTTGAAACATTTGAACATAGAAACAAAAACACTTGGAAATAAAAACAAACTCAAGCTAATATAAGATACAGATAAAGTGAAGAAAATAATGGCCAAACAAAATGAAAAGAAACCAAGGCAACATAGCATTTAGAGACGTTCTTCATGTCTCCACCAAGGCAAACTCCCTATGTTTGATGCCATCATTCTCCAATAGGAGAGCTCTTTATGGTTTTTCTTATAAAGCATGTTGCTCTCCTAACGTGGACCTCCCTTAAGTCATCATCTTCCATTGGCTCCTATGGAGAGCTTCTTTTAATATGCTTTTAACACGTTGCTCTCCTCCCCTTTGTGTTTACGTCGTCACTCTTCTTTTTTTTAGCACAGATTTCCCCTTTTTCATTTTATACTCTAGGTTTGTGTGCTCCTCATTTGGCCTTGTTTGCTCCCCCAAAATGATGTGTTGTAAGGTGAGCTTTTGTCCATAGGTCAAGTGCTTTGTCCATCGTGAGAAGCTCTCCTCATTTAGTAAGTTTGATGTCATTTTCAATGGACAAAAGCTAGTGAAATTCACCTGCCTTAGTCACTAATTTTGGATGAAAGCTGTCCACATACATCCTCCTATACTGATGTCATTTTATGCCTCATGCAAAGCTTCTTGGACATGTCTTGGTCTTTAATTTTGGATGACAACTTGCTGCGTTTTCTATTAATTAAACGCCACTTTCCTTGCTCCTTGCTTAGCTTACAAAGTTGATTGGTTGATTGGCTCCTTACTTCACGTTGATTAGCTCCATTCTAGCAAGTTATTCACAAGTTGGCTTCATTAACTCCACTATACCAGCCTTTTCCATTCGGTTATGCTTCAAGTTACTACTCTCTTGACTACATTTTGTAGCTGCATTATTGGGTAGATGGAAGGATAATATGTTGCTTCTTTTAAGACCATATGCTACACCATTTGGATAGCTTAGGGAAGGCTTCAATTGGGTGTCATTTAATCCATTTTTCTGCTTCATTTTAATGCCTCCTAAACACCATTTGTGCCATGTTTTGAAGTAAGGTTGTTTCTAGCTTTTAAAGGCTTCTAAGCCCTTCATAAGGCCTCCAATTTGCAAGCCAAGTTAAGCCATTTTGCTGCCTATTTAAACATAAATTCCAGCTACCATTTCGTGGTTAGAAAGCTGTCAAAAGAAGCTCCATTTGCTTCTAAACTTTATGCTTTCATCTTGTAATTGTATTTTATAATTAAATCTACATGTAAAATCAAAAGGAATACAAAATGAGAAACTAAACAAAAATAGCTCATAATTGATGCAATTCAAATATTAAATGGGCAAAAAACATAGTAAATTATGTATAAAGATCAATATAAAATGCCCATTAACACTTAAAAAAAGCCTTGCCTTAATACTCTGCTTTAGCTAAGGAATGAGAAATAGTAGATTGCTTTTTAGTTTTCTAGGAAACGAGAGAAGGACCAAGAAAAACTTAATATCTTGTCAAAGATCGACGAGAGTTTGTACATAAAGCTCAATTAACATCTCAAAAGACAAAGAGACGCAAACTATAATTCACAGGAAAGAATAAGCCTTTAGTCAGAGAGCCCTTAAGATACTTCAATAAGTGTATAGTAGTATCCTAGTGAAATTGACATAGACGCAGAACAAATTGACTGAATTGCTACACATTATAAGAAGTGTCTGGACGAATAAAATTCAAATACAATAATATGCCAATAAACCCTCTATAAGACTTAGGATTAGATAGAAGACGGCTAACATCCATGGTGAGTTTAACGCCAGTGGGAAAGGGGGTAGTAATAGATTTAACATTTAGTATTCAAGCATATATTTACACTGATTCACAATGGTACCAAAAGGGGGAACATGCAATTTCAAGGTTAAAAAAATATTCATTATGATCAAGAACTTTAATGGTAAAGTTGCCATTTAAAAAGAGATTGATTGTAGACAAATTGGGATTTAAAGGACCTATAAGAAGTACAATATCAACATAAACAAGAACAACATCATCAACATAAACAAAAAGAACCACATAAAAGATACCTAATGGTTTAGTAATTAAATAATAATCATGTTTCGATTGAGTAAAACCATAAGATAAAGTTGATGAGGGAATTCGTGATTCCTTTAAGTGAGAAGCTGCTTCAAGCCATAGGGAGATCATTTTAACTGGAAAACATAATTTGCAGCGGTTTAATCATATTTATTAGGTAGAATCATATAAACTTCTTCATCCAAATAATCATGTAAAAATGCATTATTCATACCAAAATAAAGTGGCCAATTGTTATATTCAACAATGGCTAACATGAAACGAGTAGTAACAACCTTGGCCATTATAGAAAAGCTTTCTGTATAATGAACACCTCAATCTAATTGTAGTCTTTTGTAACCAATCTTGCCTTATACCTGTCCACTAAATTATCAAGTTTCAATTTGTGTTTATAGATCCATCCAGATCCAATATCTTTCTTATAAGGGTGTAATGTAATAAGCTCCCATGTGTTATTCAATTCCAGTGCTAATAACTCTTGTTGCATAACTTTAACCTAATTAGGATCAGACATGATTTGCAAATAGGTTGAAGGCTCTTCAAAAATTTAATCTAATGAGGATTAGACTTTGTTTGAAAATAGGTTGAAGGCTCTTCAACATTAAAAAATTATTTAAGAATGCCATATTTATAGGCTAAATCTACACAAAATTAATGAGTGATAACAAAAAAGGAAATTCATATTTAGGAATAAGATCATCATAAACCAATGCATCGAGAGAAATAGATTATCAAACAAAATCCCTCAACCAAGCAGTTTGATGAACATGTTTAGTGCTCTTATGTAATAGAGCAGAAGATGTAGAAGGTTGACATATAGGAACAAAATTGGTATCAGAAACACCAATATCAAGTGAATTATCACTAGTTAGAACTGATGACAAAGAAACATCATGTCTAATTGTAGCGGGAACAATAGGCAACAGATTATTTGATTCAGGAGCTATAATATGTTTAAAAGGAAAACTATTTTCATGAAACACAACATCTCAAGAAACTAACACAAAATTATAATCAAGATTAAAGAGTTTAAGGATTGCTATTTAAGACTACATCCAATAAAAATACAATGAAAAGATTTTTAATCAAACTTATCCTTGGATGGATAAGTATTTGTATAAAAACATAAATAACCAAACATTCTTAAAGAATGATAAGTGGGAGATTTACCATATAAAACATTATATGGAGTCTTCCATCATAAAATAGGTATAGGCAATTGGTTGATGATATAAGTGGTTGTAACACTGATTCTCCCCAAAATTGATGAGGCATAAATGATTGAGAAATCAAAGCTCTTGTAATCTAAAGCAAATGTTTGCTTCCTCTTAATAATTCCATTTTATTGTAGGGTGGACACATATGTTCTTTAATTTATTATCCTTAACAAAAAAAAAAAAGATTGACATAGAGGACTCAAGAACTCTGCACCATTATTTGACCTGATGACTTTGATAGAAGTCTAGAATTGATTTAGGACCATATTGTAAAAGTTTTCCAAAATATTAGGAACCTATATTTTTTGATGCATTAAAATGGTTCAAATAGCTCTACTATAATCATCTACCAATGTTAAACCTCTAGAAATTGTACAATGCTTGTATGGTCTCCAAATATCAATATGGACAATTTGAAAGGTATGATGTGTGTTTATCTCATTGAAAGGAAAAGGAAAAGGAAATCTTTGTTCTTTTCCAAATAGACAAACTTCACAACACTCATCAAACTTAGCCACTTTAATTTCAATAGAAGGAATATGTTTAAGTACATTTATTGAAATGTGGCCTAGTCCTTGTGCCATAGAAAATAGTTTGTAGCTGCATTTACATGATTAGTATATTCAAGATGATCACTATGTATAGGATATGCTAAATGAGCTTCATATGAACGAATAATATCTTCATTGAAGGATCTCTTATCTAGGATGTACAGGCCTCTTACAACTTTCCCTATTTCCAATATATTATTTGTCTTTAGGTCATGCAAAAGGTAGTTTGAAGGGAGGAAGTGAGACTTGATCCAAACCGTGTTAGCTAACTTACTAATATATAACATGTTGAATTTGAAATCAGGAACATGTAAAGGTTTTGTAAGTGTTAGTTTGCTATTGAGGCTAACATTTTCGACATTATGAATCAATTTAATAGTGTTACTAGGGAGATATACTAGAGTGATTCTATTTAGTTTAGTTGGCATGATCAATAAATTTATATTGATATGCATTTGATTCAAAGCTCCCCAAATCAACTATCTACGAATTAAGTTCCAAAATATCAAGGCAAGTCATGGCAATAATTAGATCATGAGTGATGATACTACCTAAAAAGTCCTCAAAATGGGCAAAGTTAAACATTATAAGATCTGACGGAGCTTTTTCTTTCATCAATTTCATTAGTTCCTACTTCACCATGTTTGTAAGTAGTGTGTCTGTTCCAATAATCTTGGTATGTATTTTTTTCTTTCATTTTGTTTTTATGTTAATTGAATAAGCTATGTAATTCCTCTTAAAGTTTGATTCTTTCTTCTTTTGTTCTTAGAGCTCCCTATACCAATTTGGATATCCATATACCTTAAAACATCTTTCTTTCGGACATCTATGTTTATCACAAGGCTCACAATGCATATGGCTCCTATCTATATTTCCTTTTCATCTATTCAATCTTCATATACCAAATTTCTTTCCACCATGTCCCTTCATCAGCATGGCAATACTTTCAATCCCCTCCATAATTTCTTTATGCACCTTTCGTTGCTTTTCCACTCTTATCACCACAGAATATGTCTTATTTATAGTATGTAAGGGACCATCACCAATATCTAGTTTTGAATGTTGTCACAACTATCATTAAGACCTATTATAATCTGTATTAATAGATTACATGAAGCTTGATTTGCTATTATTTTAGTCAATTCACATGTGTATTGATCACAGATGCAATGTGGACTAGTCATAATACACATCAATTTATTCCACAATCATTTCAGCCATGTGGAATATTTGACCACAGACATATTATCTTGCGTAATGGATGCTATTTCTCTTTGTAGCTGATATACTAAGAGACCATTTGATTCTAAAAACCTTTCTTCAAGATCTAGCCACAATCTTCTTGTTGAATTAGTATATATAAATGCCTCTACTATTTATTTAAAAATGGAGTTTAGAATCTAAGAAATGATCATGTAATTAACCTTAACCCATTTATCATATTCTAGTGACTCGGGATTGGGTTTAATACATTTTCCATTGATAAATCCGAACTTACCATTAGCTTTCAAAGTTATTTTAATAGCTTTTATCCATGACAGATAGTTACTAAGATTTAGAGCTATGGTTACAAGAATCATACTTGGATGATTTGAACTTTGTAAAATTAACGAATCACCGTTGCATCTTGAGCTTGATACTTCTAGAATATCTCCAGTTCTTTATCTTATCAAGTCCTTCATGATTGATGATTTATCGATCTTTATCAATTGTAAGTTTAACAATCGAAACTAAATATAATCTCCTAGATTGAATGCTATAATACCATGAACAAATTCAGTTCTCAAGGTGTATATTAAAACTACTGGAGAAAACTATTCTCATTCATTAACTGTCAACTGTAAATACACTATGCTTCCAAAACTATTGTTACATTGCCTCAAACTAATTAATAATTATTGATTAAAAAATTTACAGTTTATATACAAAAAATTGAACAAATACACTAGTTATCAATAGGAGCAACAACATCCTCTATTTGCCTCCATTTTACTGCACTTGTTACAATAATTTTCTATCAACTGTCATTCAGTAACTCTCTCTATAATTTGTAATCATGGTACCGTTAAAATATATGGATTTATAAATACCAAGTTTAAATATGAAGCAGGTACAACAAGACATTGTTACTCTTTTAGACCAATTAGGCTTTGCAGATATAATAAATATTTTAAATTATAGAAAAAAGCAACAGCATCGAGTTATAGCAACACCCATCACAAGGAATAATTAAAATTTCAATTTAACCAAATTCGCATTTCCAGTTAGATAGGTTGAGTCTAAACGGGACTTGAAAAGCCTATTGGCAAGCAAACATCAACCAAGATATCTCACACTAAGTAGAATGGATGATTGCTCAATTATTTCTCTCTTTTCTAAGAAAGCTTGCTTGAAATTAATTTAAAAATCAATTTCTTTCAATCTTAGAAAAATATGCAAACCTATATAAATCATCGAGATTTTTTTGATAAAATTCATGAAGATTTTTAATGTCATGAGCAAACATACAAACATTAAACATGAATCATTCAAATTCAAGTGTCATGTGCAAATCTATGGGCATCAAGCGTAAATAAATTCAAATGCCATTTATCAAGATACTATCATAACTTAAAGACTTTAATGAGGAGAAGTTACAACTTACAAAATGCATACAAAAGTATGTTAGCTTTATGACATCCTAGAGGGGGTGAATTGGGTATTAAAAAGTTTCCTCTAAATTGAATATTCTAAACCACTTAAACTAATGTTAATTATAACAAACTTCTAAGCTAACATTCAACCTATATAGGATATCAATGCTTATGAAAAAACAACCAAATTCAATCAATTATAAGATAGGGATAAGTGCATAAATGTAAAGAAGATAAGGAACAGCGAAGACAGAAGGATTTATAGTGGTTCGACTAACCCAATTTTAGCCTATATTCACTCTCAAACTATTTGATAGAAATTTCACTAAATACTTGGAAATTTCACTAACTCTAATCTTCTTTGAGTGAAGAGTAATCTTTATAACAATTTTCTTTCACTAAGGAGATGAAGAGCAACCTTTACAATAGTCTTCTTTCACTTAAGAGGTAAAGAGAAACCTTTAAAATCTTATTTCAAAGGTGAAGAGTAACCTAAGCATATAAACAACAATCTTATTTTATGGGTGAAGAGGCCATTTACAATTAAATCTTTCAAATGGGTGAAGAGGAACCTTTACAAAGATAGCTGAAATTTAGCATTTTAATCACTCAATGATAGCCCCTAAAAGTCACTCTTTCAAGACACAATAGACACAATAGCTTGACAAAAACTAATGCAAGAAAGGGGCTTTATGTAACTTATGTAAAACCAATGCTTAATACATTCACTAATATTCATGCAAACAATCATAAATAACTCAAATCTTACTTATTACAGGACAAAAGTAATCTTTTAAAAATATTTTTGATGGTTAAGATTAGCATAAACACAATAACAATACAATACAAAATTAAATCCCTAAAGTGATGAACAAAAATACAACTATAAAGGTGTTTCAGTTGAAGCACAATAAACTATAGAATCTTTAAAGTATGAAAATCTAATGAATGCACAATGGTCCTTTATAAACTTTAAATAAATAGAATATGATTGTTTGTAAACCCAAAAATCTGACATGATGATAAACATGAAAATCTAATCAACACTTAAATATGGAAATTTTGACAGCTTGATGTATAACCAAGTCAAATGTTTAGAGACCTACTAGAGACTTAAATAAATACCAAAAATTCAATTAATTGCACAAAAACACAACTGATAATAAGAGAAACTAAATTGAACATAAAACTATACCAACACTTGACATATTTGAGTATGTTGTCTTGCAAAAATAAATACTCAATCTAGAAGTGTAATTAAATGATAAATCTTGACTTAAAACACTCATAAGACCTTAAAGAATCAAGGAAAAATAAATTTAAGGCTAAAAAACAAATCTAAAACGTTTGAACAAAATGTTAAACAAGAGATAATAATAAGCTTGAAGCAATAAGAATATAATTCACGAATTAAACCTTATATAAAGATATTAGATACAGCATAGAAGAGTTAAGAAATGCTAAACCATATCTGAAACTTAAAAGGAGGGGATTGAAAGAGAACTCTTAGAAGCTTGAAACTTTGATGAATGTTGTGTAATCTGTTCAAAACTCACACAAAACATTTCTTATTGTGTTTTGATGGCTACTTTTGGTTAAATATAGGGTTTAGAGTGTAAGAAAAATGTAGGAAAAATTTTATGGCTATTAGAGAAGAAGATTCTTAGAGTTTTATCTTCAAAAGGAAATTATGATTTGAGAAACAGACTATAGCAATGGTTCCATCACGGATCAATGGTATCATTGTTAACGATTGTTGATCTCTTAAACTAAAACTACAAAACATGATTAATTTTTTAAAAAAATATTTTGAAAAGTTTTCATAGCATTAAACTATAAAAACAATTTGAGAACATTTTTTGAGACTATATAAAGACTTGAATTAATCCAGCTGCTTTAATCTCAAACTTTAACCTTTATAAAGAGAATCATGCAACTTAAAGAAAAACATGAAATGTATGAATGAAAAGTTTTTGAGACTTTAGTTTTAAACTAATTAAAAAACAATTCATACACATATCAAACTTGATTCAAAATACATATTCAAACATATAAAAACACTTTTAAATCACACATATTCAAACAAATAAACATATAAGCAACTTTAATTATAAAACACTTATCATGACATTCTAACTCAATTCCTAATGTTCCAATGTCATATCGAAATTTAACTAAATTATAAGCTTATATCAAAGTTCTAAATACAACAATTTATTTAATTATGATATGCAAAATTGAGATACAAATATGAGGCCTTTTTTAAGTATTGATTAATATTAAGAGGACTTACATCAATGATATATGCCTAAAGACATATTTAATCTCTATATTCTTTCTTAATCTTCATTCCAACACTTCAGTGTTAGTTTTAGTTTTCATTTTCTTTATGAAAGCTCTTCTACTTTAGGCTTTAACTAATTTCCTTGCACATTTTTCCTTCAACCTATCTTTCTAGCATAGTAAAACTAAAACATTAGTAACAATAATGTTTTGCCGTCATAAAAATATATGATTGAAACCTTCCTTGGTTTACGAAATGATATCTCTATTCTTATTTATACTTAAAACTCATA
>JAOXYD010109320.1:0-11513 GCA_028565735.1 Pinacopodium congolense
ACAAAAGCCTCTGATTGTCAAGGCTCCAAATTTTCTGTGCTTAGCTTCACGATTCTTGTACAAGCAAAACCATCTCTGGTACTCTCTGGAACTCGGTACTTGGTTTGTTTCTATTAAAGTAAAAAATTGGACTTCGATAGGACCAAGGAATGAATGATTTGAAAGAAAATTCAAAGTGAGCTAGTCATCATAGGATAGGAAATCGAAGATTACTAGCTTAAAGAGTAGTTAGTTTGAAATAGCAATTGATATGCCTGCTTTATGCGTAGGTATAGGTATGGAAGGAGAGACCAACTCGGAAAGTGGCTCATGTTCTGAAAACGAGCGATAGAGTCTCCCTTTTGGTTGGATGCTTGGAATGGATCTACAAAAATGTTCCCTAAGCCCATAACTTATTTTTGAGATGGTATAAAGTCTAGACTATTCAATATCTGGTTTTTATTCTAGGATAGAAAAAAGAGTCTTTGTTTTATGGCTTTGGGATTTGATAAGGAAGAAAGAAGTAGAGAATGAATGCCACTTTCTGATATTGGAGTTGGAAAGGTGTCTCACGCGACGTTCCCTATTTTCTGGCATGCGTAGGGGCATTGAAGCCATCAAGTATAATTCCTCTGACTAGAAGCTGTCTTGGGACATTGCTAGATCTTCTTAAGGGACTGAGCATATCTAATAGAGGATAAGGAATGAAGTTAGCGATATAGGCTATAAATGTGTCGAGAACGACCAAGCGCAGGGGGGGAAGGCAGCTAAGTGTTCAGTTAGGGTGCAAGTAGTCCCTTAGAATGAACCGACATGAGAATCAGAGAGGGAAAAGGGGAAAGATGCTTTTTGGAAGTGTTTTTCGTTGGATGGAAGATTAGTCCTGTTAATTAGGATGTGCAACCCAGTTGATCTTAATAAGAGAAAAAATCCCATTCATGAAATGAGCGGAGCATAGGTATATAAGTGAGAGAATGGTCGAAGATGCAGTTAATATAATCACTTAGAGTGAAGGCCAGGTAGTTGGATGGATAGGTTGGGATGAAAGGTAGGAGGAATCAGAAAGCGAGTTAGCCAATGTGCCATTCCAGGGCTACCTAAACAATAGAGTAATACAGCATTAGTGAGTCAACTCCTTGTTGAAGTAGATGCTTAGGCTTCCATACTCTGTATAGTAGGCAACGGTCTCTATTATCGACTAGGGAATGAACGAAGTAGCTTCACTTTAAAATCAGAGATATGTGTAATGGTTGACGGACAAATTAGCTCCAAGGCATGAGTTCTTAAGTTAATTGAATTAGTGGGAAGAGTAACGACCGATAAGAATGCAATAGTTCCAGAAGGAGCAAGAGTTCTTTATTCTTCAATAAGATAAAGGAGTCTGAGTAAATAGAAGTGAGATGTTTCTTCTTGAACTAGGTATGAATTAGATCTATTGGCTTATAATTCCATTCTAGTTTTTTTGCTAGCATAAGGTACAATGCTCGAAGAGGGTGAACTTACTTAGCTGAGAGCAAGATTCTCTCATTAAAAGCGAGTATTCATAGCAAAGCATTTAGTGTTTTTGCGAGTAATCAAATTGGATCGGATGCAGGTAAGCAGATTTTGATGTACTATAAAGTAAGAACATAGCTTTAGTAAAGCTCTACTATTAAAGGAGTGATGAGGTCGAAGCTAGGATCAGATAGGAAAGCCCAACTAATTCATCGAAATGGATAAAGTAGGATTGTTTAAGAAAGTAGTGACTTTGGGGGAAAGGTTTGGATTCTTTTTTCGTAAGAAAATCCTTTATGGATGTGATGGGCGAATGATGGGGATTGAACCTGTGCGTGGTGGATTCACAATCTACTGCCTTGATCCACTTGGCTACATCTACCCTTACCCCTCCCCCGCACAGCTTTCAGTCTCTATCTACAATCAGATCCTTTCTAAACCCGTTATGACTGCTATCAAAGAGAAGCTTGTTCCTATACTATAGTTGCAAGAGGTCTATTGTTGTGCTTTGGAATTAGGGGAAGCTTTGCTTCAACAAGTAGAAGCTTTCTAAACTAGCTTCAAACAAAGAGGCTGGGTTGTTCACTTCATTTATTTGACTTCACTTTACTTAAGATTAAAGATAGAGGTTGGGTGGGTAGTGAAGATGTATTTATTTTTCTTTTGGATCATCTAGGGCACTATCCCATTTAAGAGTGGAGGTGGCGAACAAGATTATTTTTCTTGTATTTAAGTTATTGTGAGCACTTAAGTTATTGTGAGCTTAAGGATGATGATTTGAATGCTTTATCTTAAAATAATCTTGAAATTTAGTTTATTATTAATTGTGTTACTAAAGCAATTGATGTTTCTAATTTAGTGAACTTTGATTAACTTTTGAAATGATCACTAACCTCAACATTTTTCAATGTTCTTTTTCCTTTGAGTATTTACATGCATTTTTGGTAACTTCTATACATGATATTAAGTATTTAAGGATGTTATGTATAGTTTGTCATGTGAATTTGGAAATATGATGGTAGCAAAAAATAATTTATAAAAAGTGTTTTTATTATTAAATAAAGTGAGAAAATTTCACTCCACTTACTTCAAATCCATGTAAAGCTTGAAGTTTATTAGTGGTGTTAATACACATTTGAAAGGGTGGTCTAGCTTAGTAATCAAGGGTTCACCTTCAGGTCAAAAAGCTAGATGACATCTCAAACAAGTTAAAAGGAGTAAACTAGCTGAGTAACTAGGGGCACGCATGATAAAATAAACACCTTCGCATCAAAAGTCTAGGCAATCTCCTACATATGGCTCCAATTTCAAATTGTGTTATGTTTTTTTATTAGTTTAAACATTCTTGATTAGGTTTATGTGATGAACTATGTGAAATGACTTGGATACCTGGTATTATATATTATGTTACTTTCTTACTAAGGCCCTGTTTGGTACCATTTGCGGTTGTGGTTGTGGGTTTCCGTTTTTATAGGCATAAAAACCAAGAGAGGAAAACATGTTTGGTAACGTTACTGTTTTTTCATTGCCAAAACACATAACAATAGAAGAAGAAAACAAAAGTTGAAAATGGTCACGAATAAAACAAAAAAAAATAATAGTCAAATTAAATAAAAGCAAAAACCCTTCTTCTCCTTCGTTAGGTTAAAGCAGTGAAGCAACAGCCTACCACCTTTAGCACAGTCTACAGTCATCACTGTACTCCCGCCAGCATTGCCTCTAGTGCTGCCTCCAACACCAATGCCAACATTAGCCAGTGCCATCAAAGCTTGGCCTCCATTAATGATTCCAAAAGCAACGAAAAACCAGAACAAAGCGTCGCTCTTCCGTCGATGAGCACCGAGTCCACCAACATTTGCTCCGCCTCCTGTTGCAATAACAGTGACGCCAGCACCACCTTAAGCAACAAATCCATCACCTCTGTAGATCTAGAGTAAGTCGCTGATCCTCTAACTCTAGCACAGACACCACCAGTGAAGCTACTGGTCTATCCAAGGTAAGCTATCAATGTTTTCTACCATTCAGTGTCTATAGACAACAGATTTTTCTCAAATCTAAGGAAAATTTTGTGTTTTCCCCATTACAAAAGTGTCAGATTCAAACCCTTCTACTGTCCACCAGTGAAGCAATGTATCCAGTAAAGGTATAGTATCAACCTTTTCTATATTTTGTGTCCATAAATAACAAATTTAGTTCACATATGTGGAAAAAAAATTATGTTAAGACATTTCTATATTCTGACTTCATTGGATCCAACAATCAGGGCTCTTAATTGTTGTGATTGTTTTGAGTTTTATGGTTTAAGAAATCTTGGATTCAACATGCATGTCACCTTTGTATTCATGATTGTACATACAATGTACACTTTATCATTTTTAATGAAATATGCCCATTTGTTTCAGGTGAATAAATGGCTTACATGTTTAAGAAAAAGGGTTATAAGGAATACCAAGACTTATGTGTCATTTTCAAAGATACCACTGTAATAAGCCTACATGCATTTCCTTCAATGAAAGCACCATCATTTAATGATGATACAAACCCAAGTATTAGTGATGATGAAGGGAAATCATTCAACAAGGTGATCGAAGAAGTTATTGGTCCGAATATGAGGAAAAGCATATCTCTGATGAAGAAGAACGGTAAGAACAAGACAAAAACGTTACTTTAAGATATGGTGAAATCAATAACAGAGAATTCGAAAAAGAAGCTAGAACTTCTTAAGAAAAAGATGGCGGTTCAACATCTTCTATTGGGGATGGTAGTCCAGATAGGGTAAGAATGTAAGAAAGTGAAGACAACGTGCAACTGATAGAGGTGATAGAGGGATTCGAAGTGGATAATATATAGTTTACCAAAGAGATGAAGTATTTTCATGACTATCCATTAATGAGGGATATCTTCTTGAAGTTGTCAGACTATAGGAAGTTGGGTTTTCTTGAGAATTTGTAGATGTTGAGACTTTTATGATGTATTTAGATTTAGAACTTATGCATGGTTTAGTTATTGGATTTTTGAAACATTATAACTTTTTTTACTTTTTATTATGGATGTTTGTCTATTATAAATGAGTTGTTTGGATGTTTCTTTCCCATGAATGAATGATTATGATGTGCATTTGGTATGTTTGTTTAAATTTGGATGTTTCATAGATTTACCAGAATAATATGTGTGATGAATGAATTACTTATCATAAACCTTTTGTAAAAGTTTTTTATTAATAATATCATGTTTTATTATTGTAGATAAATGAGTTCGAATTTAGATTCACATCTTTATTCAGATGATGAAGACAACTTAGAAGCGGTAATGACGATTATGGGTGTAGATTCTTTTTGTTTAGGAAAACAACCATGTCAGACTTCATCACTTATTGGATATGATTGGGTATTGGGACTTCTAAATGGTAATCTGGTTCAAATTTATGAGAATTTAGGAATGTCTAATACGATATTTTTAAACTTATGCAATGAGTTGACAAATAATGGTGGATTGATATGATCAAGGAATGTGACTGTCCAAGAACAAGTAGCAATGTTCTTGATGACCCTCGGTCATAGCCATACAACTATAATTAATACAGAGCGGTTCTAGCATATAACTAGACTTAATGCAGAGTAGTTCTAACATTCAGCATAAACAATTTCACAATATTGCTGACACGTCTTACATGAAATAATTAGAGGTGTAAAAAATTCATTATTCCACCATCATTTCACACAACATCCAATGAGATTTAACATGATCCCATGTTCTTTCCATATTTCAAGGTACACTGTAACCTATTATTATCATGGGCAAAAATGTTTGTCATAGTAACTTTTCTACATTGTATAAAATTTTTTATTTTTTAGGATTATGTCGAAGTCATAAATGAGACGTATATATATGCACATGTTCCACCAGATGATCAGATACCATAAAAGGGTAAACGAGTTGATCCCATAAAGAATGTCATGTATTGTTATTCATTTGACATGTGTTTCAAATATGTGTTAGCAGAATGGGAGGGTACTGTTAATGACTCACGAATTCTTTCTAAAACAGTCACAAATCAAAGGATGAAATTTCCAATACCTCCACGCGGTATGAAATTATTAATTTCATGATTGGATGTTTCATTTTATCTAACATTCGATATGTTAACATTATGTATGTTTCAATGTTTAGGTAAATTCTATTTGGTCAACTCTGGATATGCGAATTTGCCTAGGTTTCTTTCACTGTATTGTGGTGAAAGATATCATTTGCAAGATTTTCTAAGACGAGGATGACCATCAGGTCTATAAGAATCATTTATCTTCATGCATTCATCACTAAGAAACGTCATCGAAAGATGTTTTAGTGTTTTGAAAACAAGATTTCCTAAACTGTCCAACATGCCTCTATACAGTATGAGTAAGCAAAAATACATTGTCATTTCTTATTGTGTTATTCATAATTTTATTAGGATGCATACACATGTCAATATATTATTCAATTATTTAGCAGTAAATAGTAACCAACAGGGCAAGATTGTTTATGAAGGATCCAGTTCACAAGTTGAGTATAATTTAACTCCTGCACAACAGGGGGTTATGTCTCGATTCTGAAATGCAATTGCTGAGCAAATGTGGACTGATTATGTTTCAGGACACCCTAAAAAAGGCGATGTAATGTTTACATAACTTGATGTATATGTAACTTCATTAAACTATGTAACTTGATTTATTTGTAACTTCATTAAATTGGTATTGTCACTTGTTATATATGTAAATTGATATATGTATTTAACTTCATGAACCAAGAACTTATGCCTCATGTAAATAATGTCCCATTAATTAATATATGGTAACAATATTGAATGTATTTCATAATGCACGTATAATTACTTAAAATGATAATATTTTTAATGTTACATGTCTATAATATTTCAACATTCTTATGTTCGTATGAAAAAAATTACAAATATTGGCAATTTTTCATATTATATTTCTATATTCTTCGTTAATATTATAACTTGTTTTTATGTAACGTTAAACATTTATTTTAATATGAAATGTTATTAAATAATTTAGTTTAATAAATTAATGCTTTATTTATAAAATATGTACCATTATTTAATGTTTTATTAATGTATATTTTTAAATTGTATGTTTACCGTTAAATGTTATGTAAATAAATTTATTTTTATTTATTATGATTATATTCACATAATTATTGTAATTATTATAGCCTTTTATTCATATAATGTTAATATTTGATTTAAGTTGAAATGCTATTTGAATAAAAGATTTGTACTTCCTAATGTTTTGTTGATAACAATCTTTATTATTATTATAGTTTTTAATTATTGTACATTTCAAAATTTTTAGTCCAATATAAATTAATATTTAAAAATATTAATATAATTTTTTTACATATTTGACAATAAAAACAATACACATAATAACACAATATAAAAAAACCAACATCTACAAAGAAAATAGGACACAACAACATAAACCAAAAACAAAAACTAAAAGCAGCAACCAAAAATAACAACCAGACATAAAAAACCAAAATCAGTAATAAAAAATAACAAAAAAAAAGACTAAAACCAAAAACCAAAAATAGAAGTTAAACCAAACAATCCCTAACTTTTTTCCTTGCTTATGATAAAATTGTTTTTAGTTATGGTAGAATTGAAAATTGTGAATTGAATTAAAAGCGTGGATTGAATTATGTTGTACCCAATTAGCTTTCAAATTTTGTTTGATATTGTTTAAGTGAAATGTTTAATTCATTACTTAAGGACAAGTAAGAACTTAAGTGTGGGGGAATTTGATAGGCAATTTCATATAATTTTATCCCTACATTTTTATGTAAAAGTACTTAATTTATGTTCATTATATGTTGGATGGCATATTTGATCTTTTGATGCAAATTCTAATTAAAAAACAAAGTTTGGAGAAGACTTTGAGCAAAATGAACAAGAGGAAGGCTTGACCGAACCATGAACAGTGGTTTCAGTAGCTAGTTAACGGTGTCATTGATGATCCACCAACCACCGTTGATGCTTGCATTCTAAATTCTTTAATGTGGGTTATGTAAAGGGTCATTAATGGTACTGTTAACTACTATTGACTATCTAGAAAACCAAAAAAAAGGGGCAAACATAACTTTTACTTCTCTAATCATTCCCAACCTTAAAGAGGACATATATAAGGATTAAGAAGAGGATATTTTATCATCAACCTTACTACTTTTGGCAGCCAACACTTTTTCTCTTACTGTCATCTTATTCTTGGTGTTTTTAGCTCTTTTATGCATTTTAGTTAAAGAATACTCGTTCCTGTCTATTATATATCAATTAGCTTTTACTTTATCTTGTTTTTGTTTTGTTTTCGTTTTCGTACCTATTGTTTCTAGTTTATTTACTTCGGGTTTTGTGTTTTAGTTTGGATTAAGTTAGATATTGGTGTAAATCTTTTAATTATTAGTTAATATATTGTCGAATCCTTATTTCCATCACTTATATTATATTCTCATCATGATTATATTGAATTTATATTCTTTTTTTTTGTCAAATTTAATATATGTGATTAAATTTTCTTGATGTAGAAGGTGTTAAAGGGATAAAGAGGATTCAATTGTGAGAATATAATAAGGTATAATTGATATTCTATTTCTAGGCTCACATTTAATTGAAACCTTGATTTAAGGCCAAGAATTAGGAATTATTTATCCTATTAGTAATTTCTAATTTGAACATTAGGTTTAAACTTTTAATACATAATCATTATTAGTGAATTCTGGAAGTAGCAATAGATTCATTAGTTTTGTTAGTATAACTTAATCAAATAGTCTAAGTTTTTTATTTTTTAAGTTATATAATCTGAGTTTGTGTGAATGTGGTTTAAGTTAGTAATTTCCTAGTACTTATCCTTATTACACCATTAAATCTACAAATTTTGTTCTAGGTTATCGCATAGTTAGAAGTATTTTTAGATCTTGTTAAATTTACCTAGTTTAGGAGGAACTTAAGTCGCAAGAGTTCATTTATATCTATAGGCTAACTTTTAACTAGAACACAATCTTTCAAGTTTCAATGATCAGTAGTCCTTCATTTAATCTTGATAATATTTTCTACCCGCTTATTTATTATTGTTAGTTGTTTCTTTATATTTTACATTCTTGTTTATCTGTCTTCGTTTCTTTAGTCATACTTTTACTTATTTTACTTTCATTGCATTAAGAGTTTTTTTTTTTCACAACATTAGAAATAGTATTTGCACCATATCTTTCGATGGATCGACCCTAACTCATCCTATTACATAGTTAGTAGGTTAAGCTATTATTTGGTGGTTTGTGATAGATGCACCATCAATTCCCCTAATATGTGTTCATATTCATCTCTTAACCTGATTTAATTGACTTTTTAGATTATCTTAGACTCTAGTTTTCCTGAATTAAATTACAAGTTCACGATCAAGTCAGATAATTCATTTTCAATTTAACAAATCAAGTATTTGGTCACACCATCTTAATTTATTTATTGAATGCATGGTCATGTTTTATGGAACTTATTATTTTGATTAAGCTCACACTTAATCCAAAAATTTCATATAAGCCTATAGTTAAGAACTCCATATAAGATGCATTACCTATAGGTGATCTATTCATGCATTTGAATTGGTCCATCTAAACATATGACATCATATAAATGAAATTGATTTTGCATGTTCACAAATATTCAAAAACCAATATTAATTAAATCCATCGATAATTCAAAGAGAGTCTAGAAATTCATATTAAATTAAATTAACAATGCAATCCTACATATTAGGGTTTATGACAATCCAAATTATATAAAAAAATTAAATTCAATATATAAAGAAAAAGAGAGTAGGGATGAAGAAGCTCTTATTGAATGTTCTTGAATATCTTAACTCCTCTATAATTATTATTGGAAAGCCACTTTTGATCTTCACCTTCTTGATGTTTTGATCCTAATATCTCCTTTAATTTTGCTCCAAATCATGTTAAGATAGCTTAGAAATTACTTTTAAGGCCTTGGTGGCTACTTTAGATGTTTAAGGAATCACAGACTATCACAAAAATAACCTAAATTAGGTTAAAAACTCATCACAACCTAATATAATCATACCATAGTCATGATCGTGATTTTACCCGTCATATTTGTCTAGAGGGTATAGCCTTCTCTAGCTTTTCTTGCTTTCGACTCTATAACTTCTTTATTGCTCATCTTTTGGCCTTGAAATTTGATGTGGAACTCAATAATATGATTTTCTTACTCTCCAACTTGATTACACAATGATTCTAATTCTAAAAGTGCACCTAATTTCTCACTAAAGTCTCTTTCACTTGAGGTGTTGCTTGTTTCAGCTTCTTTTACTCTTCTCTTAATGCATTCATCATTACTTGTCCTTAGTCTTGATATTTGATGTGAAACTTTATAATATAATTTTCTAACTCTCTAGATTGATTCCAAATCTCTTTTAACTTCAGAAGTACATTAAAATTCTCACTGGAATCATATAAAATATAAACAATTAACCAAAGTAACTTAAGTAACATCTTATTTAAGAATAAACTAATATGCACCTAAGTTACATGGAATTAACCTTCAAACCTAAGATAATCGTTATGAAAACATGCTTAAAAGATGCATAGTTAAGGAGCTATCACCAAAATTGAGGAATATGCTTCTTCCTTCCCTTTCCACATTCTGCTGCACTCTTTTTTGCAATTTATGCTTCTTCTTTTTTCCTTTTGCAACTTTTTGCTGCCTTTCTTAGCTTAAGACCTACAACAAGCAAGTGTTTTGCTTCTCTTGATTAAAGTTCCACTTGTGAGAACTTTTTACTTCTCTCTTAATTAAAGCTCTAACAGTGAGAAGATTTGTACTAAAGAGTTCTATTCCTTAGTTTAGAGCTTTTGATCACTTAGAGTAAAATGAATCTCTAAGGCTTATATATAACCAAATTAGTAGATCTAATACTCTACTTATAACAAATACATATTAAAGTCTCATATCACAAATTCGATAAATAGATACCCTACCTAAACTAATAAGGTATCATTTTCCTAATTTGAACTTTAGCTAATTTAATAAGATATTTATTAAACTTTCTCATTTATCTTTATTTTGAATGAAACTTTAATTCTATTAGTTTAATTACTGACTATCCATCCTCGTGGTTAGGAAAATTTTAACACATTAAAAAAAGTAAAAGAAAATTTCTTGCTATGGTAGATGATACAGGGGTCTCCTTGGAACTCGATCTTTCACCGAAGTCTAGCACCAACACCTTTGTACAATAGTCTCACTTAGGTTCGTTTAAGTAAGACTTTAGTCCTCAACACCCCTCATAGTGTTTCACTCGCACACTCGGAGTAATAAAGCTTATAAAAGCAATAAGAAAGTAAAGACAACAAAGAACACGAGAGATACGATAAAAATACTAACTTTTATATTACTTCACCTCGGAAGAATACAAGGAAGCTCTCTCTCTGATTAAGTGAGTAGAGCAAAGCTCAAATGAGCTATATATAGGCCCTCTGGCTTAGAAGGCAAGTTACAATCCAAATCTTAATTGGACCGCACTTCCTAAGATCGTGCTAAGATCACGTTATACCATTATCAAGATTACATCATGTGGCCAATCAGATGATACCCTCATCTGAATAGGACTCTAACTGATACGATAGAATTACAACATAATACAATTAAATAAGAGTTTACATTTGATTAGGACTCTACATCCTTATACTCGAAGATCTCTATTATCTTCAGATGTTCAGTCCCACTGCAACTCTATCTGTCGCCACATCATCCAAGATCTCCTACGATCTCTATCCGTAGATGATGCTGTGTGATCTTGCCAAAGCCTGTATAGCACATTGGCCCAATCCAATGCTTACCCACAACAAATTTGTTAGTCGTGGTCCATTCATCCGAGTGTGTGGGACAAGTCAATCCCCGCAAGGTCCGAGACTCTACCAAAATGCACACCAAGTCTGATCCCACTTGCCCACGTTTGCCTTAGTGTATTTGC
>JAOXYD010109341.1:0-25240 GCA_028565735.1 Pinacopodium congolense
AAACACAATATAACACAAACTAAATATTTAAACAATAAATTAAGATTAAAATGTGGTAGAACCTTTATACTACACCTTTAAAAGTTGTTTGGTGCATATAGTAGGGTGAAGAGGTTTGAGAAATTAGGCCAATTAGGTTATATCATGGATCACAAGTTGACTATTGATCTGTTGCTCTAGTCTCTCGCTTTGAACTTTTCTCAGTTTGTCATCAACTTTCACAGAAGTTAGGAAGATGTGACATTATTGTTAGGCCTTAGTTTTAATGTATTTTCATATGAATCTAATCCAATTTTAAGGTAAATTGCTCAGAATTTGTTGCTAAGTTGTTTAATTATGTTTATAAATTCTTAACATTGCATATGGAAGCTAAAACTTGAAGAAAATCTGAGATTATGCAGTAAAAATTTTGAAATTTCAACTTAAAAGGCGGCCTCATCTAGTCCGTCGTTGTGCTTCGCAGCCTGCCGTTTTACTCTCGAAGACTGAGACCATTACGGTGATTTCATAACCCATCATATTACTCCTTTTAAGCACTGTTTAGGTATTAGTTGGCGAGTTTCCAACTGGATCTTCAATCTTATTGGCTGTAACTTTAACAAGTTGCTTCCCAATTACAACTGACATATAAATGGAGGCCTGGAAGTCAAAAACAACAAGAATTAACAAGGAGAAACACATTTTCAAATCAAACTTCAGATTCTCTTAAAGTTTTAGGATCTTAACTAATGTTCTTCATATTTTTTTATTTTTTGCAGATTTAAGTTGTTTGTGTGGATTGTAGATGCTCAATCATATTTCTTACACCTCTATGCGTGTTTGTAGCTCCATTTGGTGAATTTTAAACCTATCTTTTTCATTGAAATTCACTCTTGACCTTATATATTCAAGAACATGAGTTATATACATGATTTCTTTTTTTTATTAATTCAAATGAGTGGTTAAACGTGTTTGTGGTTGAGAAATGGTTCTTTAATAATCTGAATACATGCTTAGATATGATTAATGGTTGTCTTTTTCTTATCTGAATACTTAAAGCTTGTCTTAAATGGATTGTTTAAGATTAAGAAGGTAAATAGAGAAAGAAGAGGATCAATATCTTAATCCATTGGAAAATCGAAAAGTAACTTGATTTTAATCAATATAGGACAAATGATTGGTTAATTTAGAGTGTATTAATATGAAATCTAAATTTTTAGATTAAGCGTCTTGCACTTTGAGCCTTGTTTTGGTTGAGTAAACCTTAAGCTTCAAAAGTAAGAGACAAGACCTTCATTTGATCACAACATTGTCTTGATTTAGTGAAGTTGCCCTAGGACAAGTACCTTAATTTTTAATTAATTCATTTAGATCATTGAAAACTATTTCAATGACCATTTAATCCATTAAACAACCTTAAATTTCAAAGTTAGTCTTCTTTACAAAGTTGTAAGCCCTTTAGTCTAGTTTGGTAAATTTAGTTAATTTAATCTCGCAAATTGATTTCTTTAGATAATTGTGATCCATTTTCCTTAAGACGATAATTCGAGTCTAAAATACTCACTCTACTACTTGTGATTGGCATACTTACCGATTAGTTGGTTTTAACTTTGTTTTGAGAAAAAGAGCTTCAGTTGTTAAATTTGGTAACTAATTTGGTTAATTTGATCTTAACATAAACCAACACAATAAGTTTTTGGCACCGTTGATAAAGATCTAACATAAGTTGATTGTTAGGAAATTTTGATGTCAATTATTCTAAAGTTGTTTATATTGTTTATATTGATTATTTGCTTTTCTTTTTAAGTGTGCTTTATTTTTAATTATGTGTTTACCTTTATTGAGTATTTATTTTTATCTTTATTTGTTTTTAATCTTGTATGCAAACTCGAGGCCATAAGTATGAAAGAACCATCCGTAGGCAAAAGAAAGAATCAAAGACCCCCACATCCTCTAGTCAAAATCCTTTATAAATGGAGCATCAAGAGGAATTAGTTGCTAGACCTCAAGAGCATAATAGAGGACCTACAATGTTGGAATTGGCCATAGGAAATAGAAATCATCCTATGGTTACCATTGTTAGACCTAGGATAGACTCTGATGATTTTGAGGTTCCCCATAGCATTCTTTTAATGATTAGATCTTCCTAGTTTGGAGATTCTTCTTTAAAAGACCCTAATGATCATTTGCAAAGTTTCATAAATGTTTATGATATCTTCAAAAGTCAAGGTGTATCTGATGATGTGATCAAGCGTAAGTTCTTCTCTTGTTCTCTAAGGTACAGAGTTAGAGCTTGGTTGAATTCTTTTTCAACCTGATTCCATCACAACATGAAATGCTCTAATGAACCTATTCTTAACCAAATTCTTTCCACCTACTAAACTAGTAAAGTTGAAAAATCAAATTTATTCATTTTCCTAATATGAAAATGAGAGTTTGTATGAAGCTTGGGAAAGATAAATGGAAATGATTGCAAAGTGTCCAAATCATGGGTTTAGTATTTGTGATCAAGTTTATATCTTTTATACTACACTTATTCCTTCTACTAGGAGTATGAATGATGCAGTAGGAAGAGGAAATATAATGAGAAAAACTCAAGATGAAGCTTTTAGATTATTTGAATTAGTGGAAACTAATAGCTTCCAATATAATTCTGAGTGTAATCCAAGAAAGCCATTAGGAGTTCATGCTATAAATGATACAACTACATTAACAGCTCAATTAGAAATTCTCAATAAGCTAATTGAGAATCTCGAAAAGAAAGTTGATGGTAGTTCTTTTGGAACTAGAGTCTATGAAAATTATGTCAATTCATCCCATTCATCTATAGATTGTCAAGGTGGAAATTCCTTTGCCTAGGATCTCGAACAAGCTCAACATGTACAATTTAATATGTAAAAAGGATATCCATTCTTCAATACTTAAAATCCTAGATTGAGAAATTGTCTTAATTTTTCATTGCGTGACAATGCAAGCTATCCAAATCCTTCAGTCAATCCTCAAAGGAACCATCCTCCTGGTTTTAGACCGAATCAACCTGTGCAAGAGAAGTATAGTGTCGATGAGACTATTTTTAGAAATATTCAAGAAACTAGACAAGGAATGCAATGACAAATTGTTGGTGGTCTAATTTAAATAATGTATATATGAAAATCTAACCTAGACCAAATAATTGAGGCAAGAACACCTCGTCAACAAGTAATATAAAACAGAGTAAAACTGAGTATTGTACCTAAGGGAAAGTCAAATATACAAGCAAATTAACTCAATGATGCACAATTAACTCAGAAATCCAGAATTTGATTGATTTGAATATTATGCAAAACAAATGAGATAAAGAATTATGCAAAATTCAAAATAAACTAAACACAATAACACTTGATTCAAGAGACTAAATATGGCTAAGGTTTTAGACTTAATTTAAGTTAGGTTTCCTAAATTTGACAACGGTGTATTGGTTTAGGACTTACCTCACTTAAACAAGCTATATCTAATGGTCATAGGCACCCCTCTTCTCTTATACTCTCAATTAACCTACTTGGTCCATATATTACTTGGAATACGAGGCATTGAACACTAAAGGCCTAAATTAAGGTCTTTAATTCTAGGTGTACTCACACAAGATCCTAAGGCTTAGTTCACTCTTAGGTTTAAGTATGTTGCTAGATTGATTTTCGAGTAAAATAAGTTTCAATGTTCATGAAACTCATTCTCCTAAGGCCATAACATAGGTGATCAAGCTAAACTAAGGCTCAACAAGCATTCAATCAAAAAAAATGCATCCACAGAACCTATTTCTAGCCCTAATAAATCTGTAATCTTAGCCAAAATTGATTACTCATACATATTAATCAAAGGAACACAATAGATGGTCAAAATATGCATATCCATTGATTAATCAACAAAAACATAATCTTTACAAGCTATGAAACAAAAATACAAAAGAAAAACATATAGCTAGTCCCTCCTTGAGGTTCTCTGCAAGGTTTCAGCACTTGAAATCTCTAAAACACAAGATTTGGACTGAAAAATGACCTAGATTCTAAAACAGGACAAAAATCTGCATTTGGAGGATGAATGGTGATGAAGATGATGATTTTGGTGGTTATCTGTCTCTCTATCGTCACTTAATTAAGATCAATTTAAGTTTTTTAATTAGGAAAAAATCCTCCAAACACACAATCCATTTCATCCTAACCCCCACTCAGCAAGTTAAGCACACAACACAATTAATAAACTCAAGATTAAAGTAATAAATCATATTTTCATTGATGGAAAATAAGAGTTCATACAAAATAGTGAGAAAGAGAAAGAATTACAATCAAATCTTGGTCCAATCTAGTTGAAATCTCCTCCTTAAATCTCATGCAAACTTTAAAGACTCCCTCTAATAGCTCTAATCCAAGATTAAACAAAAGAAAATGAAAACTTAAGCTAAACTAACTAGAAAAGGGAAAAACACAACTTTGGGAACCTAGGAACGATTTCCCTCTTCTCTGCTGAATCTCCCTTTTCTTTATGTTATGAGGCCCTTTTATACTTGTTGGACGACTCTTAGGATTTTTACATTGATACTATGTCATTTGGTAGTGATTTGAAGCTGGTTGGAGTTGATCAACGATGGGCTGGAAAGGGTGCCATTGATGGTGCTAGAATCGACCATCAACAGTGGGGTGTTCTTCTTTAAACGACATTATGTTTCCTTAAATGGAACCCTGGCAGGGTGCCATTAATGGCCTACAGAATTTGACCATTTGCCTTTCCTTGCTCCAAAATCACTCAAAACTCCTCCAATTTGCTCCAAACACCATATGTTCCTAAAATCAACAACAATAACTCAGAAATGGTGCTTTTCATACATTCAATGGGAAAAAACAAAATAAAATATGTTATTAAAATCAATAGAATTCACCTATCAACAACACCCCCACACTTGAATTATTGCTTGTCCTCAAACAACTCACTTAAGCACTCCAATGAAAAACTTATAAGGGTGGCTAAAGGATAACCAAGCAACTCAAAATGTTTCATGCAATCAAATACAATCAATATCATCCAATTCAAGGTTAATAATGGCTGAACTCATATGGTCATTATACACAGCAAACTCATCTCCTCAAACATAATACCAAATATTAAGAAATTCACTAAGATCTCCCTGAAAAATTGTCATAGATGGATCATTAAGTCACTCATTCAATCATGAAAAATCCTTCAAAAGTACTATACAACCAATCATTCACATTGAATAATAATTCTACTTAGTTAACATCATACCTTTTTCAAACTTCAATCCAATTCCCAATAATCCATCTCATATATAAAATGAATACAAATAAGCACAAATGCACTCAAATACTAATGAGCAAAGGCTTGGTTGGGAGGTCACTTGGTCTTGTATACGCGAAAGAGAATATCTTGCCATGAACACCCCGATTACTTAAGAAAGCCACCTTTCACCAACTTGTTATTACACCACTCATGGACTTCTACATGGTGAGGTATGAAGCCAGTGGAGTCAAACTTGCTCAACTAACTCTCTCTTTTTCTCTCCTTTTCTTTCTTTCTCATTTTTTTATACTTTTATTTCTTTTCTCTTTATTTTTCTTTGCAAAATATAAAGCATTCTACATATAAAACATCATAATGATCATCAGGCATATCCTTAATATTCACAATTAGTTGCATAGACTTTCAAATTCACTCGCATAATCAAAGTCATCGTGCAAATATTAAATTATATTCCAAATTCACATGAAAATCCATTGAACTTTCTATATCAACTTAGGATTATGCAAAAGGAATTAATCCCAACATATATCCACAATCACAATTTAGAAAAACCATGATCAAATAAGAATTAGCCCATACCAATCATACCAATCACATTAATCACATCAACATATACCAACTAACATTTAACCAAGCATAGCATGATTTCCAATCAAAATGACCAAGTTAGCTACCAAAAAGACTTTCAATAATTCAAGTATGCCACTCTTAACATCAAAATCAACTCCCCCATACTTGAATTGAACATCATCCGCGATGTTCACATATCATAAATGACAATAAAAGGGAAAGAGAAAGGAGAAACTTTGTGTACAGTGCCTTCAACAGTGGCCTAAAGCTAATCAATGGCGGGCTGCAAAGGGTGCCGCTAATAGTGCTGGCATCGACCATCAATGACGGGGTGTTCTTCCTTTAATGGCACCATGTTTCCTTCAACGGAACCCTGGCAGGGTGTCATTAATGGCCTGCAGAATTTAACCATTTGCATTTCCTTGCTCCAAAATCACTCCCAACTCCTTCAATTTGTTCCAAACACCATATGTTCCTTAAATCAATAATAATAACTCACAAATGGTGTTTTTCATACATCAAATAGGAAAAAACAAAATAAAATATCCTATTTAAATGAATAAAATTCTCCCATCAACATGCATCTCAAAATAGAGATGGCTAGTAGAATCCACACTTTATAACCTTGCAGTTGTTCGCTTTGGGAAAACATGGCCTCCACATGCATAAGAATGACAAAATTTCAAGATAGAAATAAATTTATTATCAGGTATGTAGCTTCTGCTAACTTGATTTGCATAAAACAACCACAGGTAAGGATCATCCTCTACATAAGACTTTGCTTGGCTCTTCATCCTCTCTTTCGGTGCCTTGGTGAAATCTACAAGAAATTGATGAGTAACCAAGAAATTTTGTATATTAGTGTACCAGGGGGCTATCAGTTATATTCCACGTAGATGCTCATCTGAGAAGTCATCATTAATAAGGCCTGTGTCAGTACCATGCTCCATTAAGCGGCTCAAATGATATGTTACTCTGTTTTTCGAGCCTCTCTTATCCTTTATTTCTACATCGAACTCCATTTAATAGATTAGCCTCGGCTTTCCCTCCTTCTTCTCCAGTAGGTACTTTAAAGCTTCATGATCAAAATAAACAATAATTTTAGTACTTAATAAATAGGACCTAAACTTATCCAAAGAAAAAACTACTATGAGAAGCTCTTTTCTGTGATAGTGTACTTTCCTTGGGCATCATTTAAAGTCTTTAAGATTTGGTAAATGGTGTGAGGGATCCGTCCAACATCAATGGTCTAAAACTGCTCCATTGGCATGGTTAGAGGCATCACACATAAGCTTGAATGACAGACTCCAATCTGGAAGTCGTAAGATAGGCGCTGTGACTAACTTCTCCTTTAAGGCATCAACCTCCTTCTTACACTACTCGTAAAAGGACGAACTACTTGTCTTTCTGAAGCAACCTACACAATGTTTATGCAACCTTAGAAAAATCTTTAATGAACTTGTAATAAAACCTTGCATGGAAAAGAAAAGAGAGAACTTCCTACACAGAAGCGGGATAAGGCAATGAAGAAACAAGGTCTATCTGAGATCTATCAACCTCAATACCCTTAGCAGAAATAACATGTCCTAAAACTATCCCTTGTTGAACTATAAAATGAAAATTTTCAAAATTAAGAACAAAGTAAGTTTCAAGGCATTGTTTAAGAATGAAAATGATGTGATCAAGGCATTGCTCAAATGAATCCCCATGCACAGTAAAGTCATCCATAAAAAATTCAATGATTTTTTCAAGATACTCAGAAAAAAAAAAAACTTACTATGCACCTTTGAAAGTTAGTAGGGGCATTGCATAAATCAAAAGGCATCCTTTTGTAGGCAAAGTTCCCATATGGATATATGAAATTCATCTTCTCCTGGTCCTCCAGCGCGATAATTACCTGAATATAGCCTGAATAACCATTAAGAAAATAATAGTAAGCATGACTAGCAAGACGTTCTAACATTTGATCAATAAAAGGTAATGAAAAATGGTCATTTCTACTCATTGAGTTGAGCTTGCGATGGTCTACACAAACTCATCATCCGTTCTACACCTAAGTTGGAACTGTCTCTCCACCACTGTAATGCCTGGCTTCTTTGGAACCACCTAGAAAGGACTTACCCATTTGCTGGAAGAGATGGGGTATATGACACCCATATCAACTTCATCACTTCTTTCTTTACCATCTCCATCATTGGTGGATTGAGACTTCTTTTCCCTTGACAGACTAGGATAGCTCCTTCCTCAAGAAAGATTCTGCGCATACACAAAGAAGGACTAATACCTTTGATATCCAAAATTGTCCATCCCAACGCAATCTTATACTCTCACAACACATTGACGAGCTTCTCTTCTTATACCTTTGTAAAGTTACTCGCTATGATGACTGGATGTGTGTTGTTAGTGCCCAGATATGCATACTTGAGGTGAGAAGGTAAGGGCTTCAACTCCACTTCTAATGCCTGTATAATAGAAGGTAACAACAGATTAGTACTAAAGGAAAATTTTAAAAAGTAAGGGACATACCTGTCAAAATGACTAGTCTCGAGTGCCCAAATTGCTTCCTTTAACTCCTCTCCAAACTCAAACTAGTTTTGCCGAAACCCGGACATCTTTTACTCTAGCAGGGTAGTTAAAGCTACCTCTAAAGGGTCACCTATAGAAAGGAAAGACCACTGTTCTATCAAAGAGTCAAGAATACCTACATTGGAGACTGCCTAACAATCTGATGGATAGCGCATGGCGTCGAAGATATTGAAATGAATGACCTCTCCATCGAACTCCATAGTTAGTACCCTATAGTATACGTCAAACTTTGTCCAAGTTGTATTTAAAAATGGTCTGTCTAAAAAAATAGTCGAGCGATTCGAAGAGCCCTCATCCTGCATGTCTAACACATAAAAATCTACAGGGAAAATAAGCTTGTTAACCTACTCCAAAACATCCTCAATAACCCCCTCAGGGTATGTGTTAGATCTATCAACTAATTGAATGATAACATGGTTATCCTTTAATGAACCAAGATTAAGATCCTTAAAGATAGATAAAGGCGTAACATTGATCGAAGCTCCTAAATCTAAACATGCATCTCTTATACTTCATGTTACCTGTCTTGCAAGGAATCGTAAAAGAACTTGGATCCTTGCATTTGGGTGGTAGCTTCCTCTGTAAAACTGCTATCACATTGCTAACCACACTTATCTTCTCATCTCCTCTCAGCTTTTGCTTGTTGGTACATAACTCCTTCAAACAAATTTCATAGTGCGGAACTTACTTAATTGCTTCTAAGATGAAAAGAAAACACCCTGGAAAGATGAAAGCAAAATAAACTAAGATGCAATAGACACAACCCAAAAGACAAACATAAAGAAAATTTAGAAAAGATGAATAAAAATAGCAAAGACGTGGGTTAGAGATATGTTTAGGATTTCGGAATAATAATTGATCCTTGAATCTAAATAAGAGGTACCGATTATATATGTGTTAAGTCCATGATAAAAGGATTGTAATAGAAATTCTCTTGGTAAATTTTAATGGGGATGACTCCTCTATAGCTCTTTGAATCTCTCTCAAACTTCATACAAAGATTCTCCTTCACTTTATTAGAAATTTATTATCTCCTTGATCATTTTAGTGGTCTTTATCAGTGGAAAGTATTTAGTTAAGAAGGTTTACACTATTTGATCCCATGTTGTCAATTTGGAGAGTAACCAAACATTCATTTGATCCTTCAATGTGAAAGGAGATAGTTCATATTCTTAGCATCCTTTGGCAAACCATTGTATTTCAATGTATCACAAATCTCTAAGAAGTTGGCCAGGTGGGCATTTGGGTCTTCATTAGCTAACCTCTAGAATTGGACATTTGTTTGTAACATATTCAACAATGTCAACTTTATCACAAAATTATTGGCCTACACTGGGGGTCTTATAATTCCCTATTGATTGGCATTAAATCCTAGCCTCATGAAACCCATAAGAATTCTCTAGTGTTCACCTTGATTCCTTTCTTTTGCCATTATTCTTTTTATAGTTTCTTGACAGTTAACTCTCCAAAGTTCTCTTTCATGCTTGGTGATATCTAAAACTTCTATATCCTTTAGCTTGCTTTAGCTCATAGTTAATCTTTTTTTCATACACCTACAATCACATAAGATAAGTATTGAAAAATACTTAAATCAAAAGAATACAAACTGAAATGAATGCTAAAATCGCAATCCCCAACAATGGTGCCAAAAACTTCTTTGCTAGTTTTCACTACACTATAAATATACTCATCATAACTTGATAAGTGTGCTTTAGTTTTTATTTTCTTACTTGGATATTATGTGGTTTTGTATGTTTATGTTATGTTTAGGATTCAATTTGACATCTTTTGTTGTTATTATTTTGTTTATGTTGAATGTTGATTTTAGGCAAGATCTTTGATCTTTGTTTATGTAGGTGCTTAATAGAGTTCATAAATAAAGATGGAGTGTTTAAAGGAAAAGAAAAGTTAAGGAAAAAAATGTAAGACTCTAAGAAAGAGGAGAGTCATGATCGTGACCTTCAAAGTCACTATCGTGACTCGGTAATATACAAGGAGTCATAATTGTGACCTCTAAAGTCATGATTGTGACTTGCCTAAGCTACAGTATATGTGTTCGCTTTGGAGTTTTTGACATGTGGAGAAATATATGTAAGGGTATAGAACCCTAAAAGCCACCAAGCATTAATCTAGGACTTGCCTTGTGAGCTAAAAAATAGGTTTTTAAAGTGGAAGAAATCAAGATCAATCATAAAAAACTTTAAGAGTTCACCAGTTTTCTAGATTTTCCAGCTTGGGAAATGAAGGGAAGAGAGTGAGTTATCCATTTTTCTTTTTAATTCTTCTCATACTATTCTTTTACATGGAGAATATGGTTATTGTTGAACTTATTTATTTCATGAGTGGTTGAATATACTGTAGGAATTGCTCTTTCAACTATTTGTAAACTCTTGTTTAGTAATTCAATGAAATGAATGTTTATGTTATCTATCATGCTTATACCTTGAAATAAAATGAGAGAAGGAGCTTGGTAATTAGTTTTGAGTGTACAACGAGAGTTGGAACTCAATAGACTTATAGATATGAGGATTATTAATTGATTAAAGAGAAATCTCAATTGGTTAATAGATTGCCTATAGGAATACTTCATATCTAGTTGAATTTCTATGAAAAGCTTTATAGATTGAGAGATTGCAAGGTTGATCCTATGTTATTTGGCTAGGAAACTTAGTTAAACCTTGACGGAGGATGACTAAAATATTAGGAAATCTTAGGCCAAAGATAAATAGAATTAATAAAACAAGAGGGAAAAAAATAGGAATAAGAGTACTTCATAGTCTTTAACTTGATTTCAACACTTCCGGCACACTAATCCTCCGTTTGATAAGCTATCTATCTTAGTTTATTTTCAATTTTTTTTTGCTTAAATTTTTGCCTTAGACAAATTTCAACTTAAATCGAGTGGTGAGTAATCCCAATCCTTGTGAGATGATATCCACTTATACTACAAGTTAAGACTTGTGCACTTATAGTATTAATGTAAAACGAGTTAGCAATTAACGTAACTTATAGTATAATAGATATAGATCCCACAAGGATTAATTATAAACACCTATCGATCTAAATTTCACTTTATTTAAGGTAAACCAAAATTATAGAAACTAAAAATTAAAATAAACTAATAAATTCAACTAATGAAACCATAGAAGAAAATAAAATAATGAAATTACTCAATGATGGAAACTTAGGGATGATTCTATCCTTATTTATCATCCTTTTACCTTATTAATTTAATTTTGTTTGATCCTAGATATCTAATAGTTTGATTATCCTCTCTTGAGATCTAATCAATTCATATCAATTGAATTAATTACAAGATGAATTGCAACATCTTGGTTCATATCACTACTCTTAAATATGCAAAGGGAATTGAAGCAATCCTAAGGAAAACTAAGAAGCAAATAAGATCTCTCTTAAATCACCTATTAATTTGATAATTGTAGGTGTATTAAGCTACCAACTCTTGTTGCACATCCTAACTCAAATAAATCAAAATTATCTCTTGATTTCAAATGATTGTAAGCACAACGATTATCACAAGCACTTGTACACTAAATCAATAAGATAAAAGTTGTACAAACAATTCAAGAGTAAACCCCAAACTAGATTTAGCAATCTATAATCACGTTCAACAAAAAACTATTCAAATTAAATATTTAAAATCATTAAAACATGTCATCTTGTAAAATTTGGAGATTGGGTAAGTTTTTATAGTGACCTAGTCATTATAGTGTCCTATGAAGCTTGTAACTCTCTGTCACTAAAGCAACCTTGAGGTTGGTTCCTCCTTCTTCTTCTCTTCTTTAACAACATTTCCAACTTTCTGTTCTTCTCAATTGTTTTGCTATAACTTCTTTTTTGTACCTCCCATGGTCACGAAATTTGATATGTAGGTTACTCACATGATTCTCTTGCACTCCATAAAATTTCATAACAATCTAAGCTCTCTAAGTTGACCTAATGCATCTCCAAAATCACTTGTACCAAAACTAGTACTTGTTTGAGATTCTCTTATTCTTCTCTTGATGCATTCTTAATGGCTTATCATATGACCTTGAATATTGGTATGGAACTTTATAAAATGATGCTTCAAATCTTAAATTGATCCTATACCTCTTCTATCTCAAAATGGCCTCAAAATGTTCACCAATGTTTTGTATAACATGAATAATCATCCATAAAAACCTAATTAGCATCTTATTCAGGAATTACTTAAATGTGCACCCAAATAACATGGAATTACCTTTTAAGCCTAAGATAATCATTATGAATTATGCTTAGAAGATGTATAATTAGGTGTTAACAAGTGGTTTAAGGTTCTTTAACGAGGAAAACCATAGATGCAGCCCATGATCTTGTAGGGGAGATGACAAACAATAGTTGCTTATGGTCGAATAAGAGGAGCAACCAAGGATTTAAGGAGCAAAATGGGGTGATTCCTATTGATTCAACAACGGCTCTCCAAGCCATACAAGTATAAATTTTGGCTTTAGCCAACAACTATGCACCTTACAAGGTTCGTCTTTTCTTTAATTAAAGTCATGCAACTGAGATGTAAGTTATGTGGGTAGGATAACCATGGAATAGCAGCTCCCTGATAGATACTAGTGGAGTAGAATAAATCAACTACATTGGCCAATAACAAAGAGGTAACAATGCACACTCCAACACTTATAATATGTGGTAAAAAAAACCACTTCAATTTCTCTTGGATTAACAATGCAGGCAACAATGCGAGACTATAAGGTCTACCCAATTTCCGAAAAGAGAGATTTGGGTTTTTGGAGAATACGATGGACAAATTGATGCAGTTTTTGGGTTCCAAGTTCATAATTTAAGAGGATGAGCAAAAGAGAATGTTTGCAATCCAAGAGGAAATCCAAAAGAAAATGGAGGTGAAATTTGATCAAATAGTGAAAAATCATGATTCTTCCATCTACAGTTTGGAAGTTCAAGTCAAACAATTTTCCAACACCCTTTCATCTAGAAGTGTGGGGAGCTTTAAAAGCAACATAAAGGCCAATCCAAGAGAACAATTGAATTCCATCATACTTAGGAGTGGAAATCAATTAAAGGAGCCAAGTGAGAAGGGTGAGAATGCCAAAAGAGAGAGCCAAGAGAAAGAGAAAGAAGAAACAAACGAGGAAATGCCATAGATCCCTTCATCACCATACAAGTTAAAGATCTCATATCCACAAAGACTTAAGCAACATTAAGCGGATGCATAATTCTCTAGGTTCTTAGATAAGTTGAAGAAGCTCTAAATCAAATTGTCCTTTATGGAAGCACTAGAGAGTATTCCAAGTTTTAAAATATATTTTAACCCACAAGTAAACTTAGGAAGATAACTACATAGTGGCCTTAATGTAAAATTGCATCTTAATAATCACTAGCCATATGTCATCCAAGTTACAAGATCCAAAGAGTTTCACTATACCTTATGTTATTAGTAACTTAGAATTTTCTAAATGTTTGAATGATTTAGGAGCAAGTATTATTTTAATGTTTTTATTCATTTTAAGGAGATAAGGGCTAGGAAATGTAAAGCTGATATTTATGCTCATTCAATTGGTGGTTCAATCTATCAAGATGCCCTATGGAGTAATTAAAAATGCGTTGGTAAAAGTAGATAAGTTCATAATTCCAGTTGATTTTGTTGTGTTTGATTTTTAAGGAGCTAGGATTTGCCATTTGATTTTGAGTAGACCCTTTATAAATACTAGTAGGGCACTAGTGGATATACATAAAGGGAAGCTAGTGTTGAGAATTAAGGATGAGAAAGTAGAATTTAACATGAGCAAATCTTTAAAGAAACCAATAGAGGGTATTGCTTGTATGAAAATTGATATTATGGATGAATGTTTAAAAGAAGTAAGTGAGCAAGTCGAGGAAGTTTTAGAAGTGCAAGAACATGAGAGTACGAACTAAGAGGAGTTGGGTCAGGAGATAAAGTAAGAAATATTAAAAAGTATCAAAGAATACACGCCACCTTCCATAATGAAGCCACCCCTGTTAGAGTTACGTTCCCACCATAGATACATCGTTTTAAGTAAGGATCATATTTTACCTATTAAAATGTCCAATCAACTTGATTTGGAGCAAGAGGAGAGAGTATTAGAGGCTATAAAGAAGAGAATGAGGGCTAGGTTGGCAAATTTTAGATATTAAAGGGATTAACTCCAATGTAGTGATGCATAGGATAAATCTTGAGGAGGGGTGTAAGAAAGTGAGGAAAAGGCTAAGAAGGTTAAATCCAAACATGCAAGTGGTTGTAAAGAAAGAGGAATTGAAAATCTTATATGCGGGCATCATTTATCTGATTTCAAAAAGTGAGTGGGTGAGTCCAATGCAATGTGTGCCTAAGAAGAGAGACATGACGGTGATGGATAATGAGAAAGGGGAGAAGATTTCCGCTAAGACCAACAATAGTTTAAGAGTATGCATTGATTATAAGAAGTTTAATTTGGCCACTAAGAAGGCTTATTTCACATAACCCTTTATGGACCAAATGATTGGTCGAGGAGTAGGACATGCATTTTATTGCTTTCTTGATGGGTATTTAGGCTACAATCAAGTTTTAATTTACTTGAACGACCAAGAGAAGACAACCTTCACTTGCCCTTATGGAACTTTTACGTATTGGATGATGCTTATTAGTCTTTATAATGCCCTCATCACTTTCCAAAGATGCATTATGGCCATATTTGCGGACATGATGGAGGACATGATGGAGGTACTAATGGATGGATTTTTAGTTTTTTTAGTTTTTTACTATTTTTTATTAAATTCATATAGATTTCTCCAAAGATATGAGGGCTCCCATTTGGTATTGAATTAGAAGAAGTTTCATTTCATGATCTATGAAGGAGTTGTCTTGGGTTATTAGATCTTGTGCAAAGGGATTGAAGTGGCTTGAGCCAAGACCAAGATCATTGAAAAGCTTCTAGCTCCTACAAATTTCAATGGCATTCGAGCATTCTTAGGTCATGCGAGTTTCTATTGATGGTTGCTGTATTGGTTAGGTGACTTAAGAAAATTGGAATGCTTTTAAATGATTTTACTTTGAAAACTAATGTAAAAAGACAAGTGCAGATATCGACTAAGTAATATAGTAGAGTGTTTTTAAGACTCTAAGATATTAGTCCCAAAAGGAAAAATGAATAATTACTAGTTTAACGGATTATAATTATTTAGGAAATTCCAAATAAATGATTAAAAAGGAAAATTTTGCTAACTTACTTCAAACTTTGAAAATTTAATTTTAAAAAACTATTTCTAAATTACTAAAAATTATCAAATTATAAAAAATAGCCAAGGATGAGGTGATTATTGATTTAATCAAGCTTTAAACATTTTAAAGGCTGAATTAAAGTTCCTTCACAATTTCAAGACAAAGCTACGGTTAAGTCTTATGCCTTTTCTTTATTAAGCTTAATATAAAGGTTAGTCATGCATGAAATTAAGTTAATAGGCTTTAAAAACAAAAAGGTGACTTCTAGGTCCGCAATATAAAAACTCTAACTCTCACAAATAATTAAATTTTGGTCATTCATTAATTGATTTATGTTTTTATTGATTTTTCTAACAACTTAAGTTGATTTCTCAAGTTTGAGATTGCCTTTCACTTTTATCTTATGTGGCCAGCTTAAAATTAGGACATTCAGACCTTTAATAAAAAAAAAATAAAACCTTTAAACATGTAATTAAGTTCTCTTAAATCATTTAAATACCAATCCTTGGTTGGAAAACGAATTAACCATAGATTATCATCAAACCATACAAAACATGTAACTTAAACAATATAATTTTATAAATATAAATATATAAGCTTAAATAATAAGTTTAGAAGTTACAAAATATCCAATGAAAACTTTTAGACATGCCCTGAACTCCTCAATGTGATATAGACTCTAACACAACTATAAATCATCAAGAACTTGCAAAAAAATCAAAAAACATTCAAAGATGTAAGCTTAAGAACATAAACTTTGATTAATCTGAAAAATAGAGAAAATGAAGTAATAATCTAAGTTAGAAAACCCCGTATGATGGTTTAGAAACTCAAATATATGTCTTAGCAACAATCTCTAACAAGTAGCAATTCAAAAAACAAATTAAAACTCGAATTACAAGAGTTTGAAACTTAGAGATCCTGTAAAAAATTAAGAGAGAAGCTAGAGCATCTATCTCTAACTTCATATCTGAAATTTCGTGAATAACATGCATGTCTCTATGTTTTCTTGGATTTTTCCAACTTCTCTAGACTCCTACTTAGTACTAGCAGATAAGGAAATTAATTAATAACACGCCTCAACTATAATATTTGAGATATAGTGGTGATATATTTGTCTGACCTCCAATACGGTGGGTTTATTCGAAGCAATATGGCGTACTCAACCTGCCATATTAGTCCAAAATTGCCACTCTTATACAGGGGTCTCTAGGAGCAATACTCGGGTCCCTTCAGACCCACATATTAGTCCTGGAAAGGGATATTTTGGCTTTTTTATTGCTTTAATATTCATAATTCACTAAATAATCTCTATTTCCTGCAAATCAAACATTATACAACATAAATAGGACATTTTAACCCTAAATTAGGGGGTCATATTTCAATAAATAATCAATAAAAACGCAATCAATTTGATCCTTAACAATGGTGCATCAAGATATTTTCTTTTATTGCTAAACCCTTCACTAATTTTTTTATTAAAGATGTGCTTTTTTCAATTTGATGCTAACTGTTTATATGCTTTTGAAAGATTGAAGAAGGAACTCACCTTCGGACCAATCTTAACATCAAATTGGTCTTTTCCCTTCAAAATCATAATTCAAGTGATCGTGCCATTCGATGTGTGCTTAGAAAAAGGGAGAAGAGGTACCATGGAATTTACTATACAATTAAAACCTTAAAGGGGCTCAATTGAACTACACCACAACTGAGAAGGTATAATTTGAGGTGGTATTTGATTTTGATAAATTTTTCTTGTATATTTTAGGCTCAAAGTTATTATGTTTACAAATCGTGCAGCCTTGCGTTGCCTTTTTGTCAAGAAATATGCCAAGCCATGACTTATTTGATGGGTTCTTTTGCTCCAAGAATTTAACATTGAGATAAGGGACAAAAAGGGAGAGAAAAATGTAGTGGCAGATCACTTGTTACTTCTTGTAGGAGGGGATAGCCAAGAAAAAGAAGAAATTAATAAGCACTTCCCCGATGAAGTTTTAATGATGGTAACTAACCCCTTTCTTCTATGGTTTGTCAATATTGCAAACTATCTTGAAAGTGGTATTCTTCTATCTAACTTGTCATACCAATTAAAGAACCGTTTCTTATTTCACTGCACTCATTTTGTATGGGATGAACTTATATTATATAGGATATGTGCTAATGGTTTGATTTGTAGCTGTGGTCCTGAAGAGGACATGCTTGAAATGTTAACTCAATATCATAGCTCACTTTATACAGAGTACTATAAAGAGGACAAGACCATAACTTGTATATTGGAATGCGAATTCTATTGGCTAAGTTTGTTCAAGGATGCTAGGGAGTTTGTGCTTCAATATGATTGATGTTAAAGAGTGGGGAATATATCGAGAAGGGATGAGATGTAATTTTCTAATATATTGGAGGTCGAAGTGTTTGATGTGTGGAGCTTGGATTTCATGGGACCTTTCCCATCATCTCTGGGTAACTCTTACATTTTAGTTGGAATTAATTATGTGTTTAGGTGGTCTGAAGCAATAACTACTCCAAGAAATGATGGTAAGGTAGTACAAAGATTCATTAAAAAGATATTCACTTGATTTGGAGTGCTTAAGGCCATCATAAGTGATGGAGGAACCCATTTTTGAAATAAGCCTTTTAATAAACTTTTTATGAGATAAAGGGTTCATCATTGAGTAGCCATGCCCTACCATCATAAATAAAGTGGCCAAATAGAAGTGATGAATCAAGAATTGAAGTGAATTCTAGAGAAAGTAGTGAGTAATTCAAGGAAGGATTAGGCAATGATGGCATACTAGACTGCTTTCAAAACCTTTGTAAGTACTATGCCTTTTAGACTTGTATATGGTAAATCTTGCCATTTTCAGTTAAAGATGGAACATAGAGCTTATTGGAAATTTAGGAAGTCGAATTTAGATTGCAAGTTAGCCAATAAGAAGAGGTTGCTACAACTTGATGAATTGGAGGAGCATAGGTACAATGCTTATGAGAATTTCAAGTTATATAAGAAAAGGGTGAAGAAGTGACATGACTCCCACATTAAGAAGAAAGAGTTTAAGAGTGAGGATTTGGTGATTTTATTCAATTAATGTCTTCATTTTCTTCCTGGAAAACTCAAGTCAAGATGAAGTGACCCATTCAATGTTGTTCAAGTATTCCCCTAGAGCCATAGAATTGGAGAATGATAAAGGTGAAACTTTCAAAGTTAATAGGTATAGGTGCAGGCCTTACCTTAGAGGAACATTCTCATAAGAAAGGCAAGTGATTTCTTTCCTTTCACTTACTCATCCATGATTGAATTGGTGATGATCAGGCTAATAACCTTTACTTAGCATATTTTGCATTTAGATTCCTTGTCCTTTTTAAGTTATTTGTGTTTAGATTTGATTTGATTTGGTTTTGATTGATCCTTTGTTTGCTTTTCTCTTCATTCTCTTGAAGTTTCGGTGACTAATTGAGTGCTTAATTTTTTCTTGGAAGTTAGGTGTGAATCATAATTAAGAGAAGGGCTAAAGGAGGAGAAAATGGAAGAATAAAAAGGCTAAGCAAGGGCCACGATCATGGTCCAAGCAATGATTATGGCACATTTGAACTAGAGATACTGGCCCCGATTATAGCCTAAGCAACTATCATGGCCTGGGTAATTTGGGAGGGTTTTAAACCCTCACATCTTCTTTTCATTCTTTTCACCCCCTTCTCTCTCATACGCTCCCCTTTCCTCCCAAACCTCCAAATACATCATTTTTTACACAAAATCTTGTGATTTTCTTAAGGCTTTTCATCATTCTTCCATAAATTTCATCATAGTTTCCACTTTTAACAAAAAAATCATAAACTTTCTTGCTCTACTCACCCCTTCTCTCTATTTGTGTTTTTTTTTCTGTCGAAATATTGTTGCAAGTTTTTCTCTTGAAATGGTTCCAAGGAAGCAAAAAGTTAGCCAAAGAAAGGAAAACATGAGGCAACATGCTTTAGTAGAAGGACTGCACAATACAATAAAAGATTTTATAGCTAACTTCCCCATCTTCCATGAAGAAGAAGGTAGAAAATTTCATGATTTTAAAGCTAGAACTTCAATGCCTCCTAGATTCTTCAATTTGGCATTGTTGCATCGCCTAGGATTGACAAAAAAGCTCTAAATTTTGGCTATATAAATTGGGCGGCAACAATTTATTCATTGTGATCTTGTTACCTATCCTAAATTAACTGTAGAATTTTTTACCACTCTTCAATTTGATGTTACAAACTTAGATGTATTTTGGTTTTAGTTGAATGGTCCATATTACAAATTGGATTATGGAGTGATGCATGCCATGTTTAATTTTTTGAAAACTAAATTTCTTGATCATCATAAAAACTTTAATGTGAACAAGTATTGGGAGCATCTTACTAGTGAATTAACATTTAATTCTATGAATGCACTAAACACCTTAATTAGAAGCACTGAACACACTTGTTACTTCAAAAATTCATGTTTTTAACTATCTTCAATAAATCTAAAAGTAATAAGTGTTAAGCACAATAATTATTCTTTCGTTGGTGCATAAATTGTAAGTTTAAAATTAACACACCTTATATAATTTTTCTATCCATAGCTAACACTAACATAAAGAGTAGCTCTCACTTTGGATGGGGATATCTTCTTACTACTCTTGAAAAACATTACAATGTGAATCTAAAGGGTCTAGATTCACAACCTAATTATTTTGATGTAGAACACTTACGTACATCAAATATTATGGAGCACCATTCAATGGAGCTCTAGAATCCCCAATCTAGAACTTCTTTCAAGAGCAGGAATGACAAAGGGGCAACCACCACTCAAGCTTCATCCTCCTAAGCACCACCCAAAGACAAAGAAGTGAGCTTCAAAGAAGAGGAAGAAGAAGTAGAAGCTTGGAAACAAGTTATTGATGCTGTGGAAGTTAACACCCAGAGTACGAATCAGAACAATTGGAGGATGGAGCTCTAAATGGAGGCAATGGAAACCTAGCTCATCTAAGTGCAGAAATACCGATGCCACACCAACAAGAGGCTTCATAAGTTCTTCAAAGCTTAGGTCATCCACGTACCATCACCTACACCCTCTCTGCCTCAATTACCATAAGAATTTCTTCCCTTTATCTCCTTTATTTTTGTAAGCTTCTTAATTTCTTTAAAGATCAGAACATCCATATCAAATTACCCACTCACTCTCTGCCTCACTTGCCATAAGAATTTCTTGCTCTTTATCTCCTTTATTTTTTTATTTTACATGTTATTTGTTTGTGTGTGTGTTTATCTTGCATTAGTTAGTTTATTTGTTTTTTGTGTTGTGTTTTCTTCCCCACATTGAGGACAATATGTTGTCTAAGTATGTAGAGGTAACACATACATGGTGTCCATGGCATTTTGTTGCATTGTGTTTGACATTTTGTTTATAAGCATGCATTTTCTAATTTTTGTTCAATTTTTTTCATTTTTTGTGAGAATTGCATAGATCTGAATACATAGATGGAATGAGATTGAATAGAATTAGTCTTCCTAAGAGCAATATTATTTGAGAAGAGACAAAATATGACCTTAGGAAGTTTACTTATGACTGTCTTTTTATTGAAATTAATTAATTAAGATATTGCATTTCTCTTTTTACTTCTTTGATAATTTTTTGGATGCAATTTCTATGAAAACTTAACCTAATTGGTAGGCTTGCCAGTGATTATTATGAAGAGAATTGATTAGAGAGTAGTGACATAGATTCATAAAACAAAAGAATAAGTAATTCAATAATTACTTTGCAAACTTCTAAGGTGAAAAACAAATCAAAAGAAAAGGATTTAAGAGTAAAGCCAAAAGGCTATTTGTGAGTGTGAATTGGCTAAGTAATCAGGGGTTTTCCCTTAAAAATGTACACCTTCATGTAAAAAGGCCATACAACAATCCAACTTCGCTTAAGGAACGTCACTTAGTTCGAGTAACTGGAGGTGCACCCTTAAAGACCTTCATAATCACGTAAAATGGCTATGTGGTTATTCTTAAAAAATGTTAAAATTTGAAGTTTAAATGAAAAAGGTGAACCTATGGATCTTTTACTTTGAAATTAAAACTTTTCATGAATGATTGCCTAGCGATAGCCTACCTTTCACTTAGTAGTTGGACATAGTGCATGCTTGCATTTGTCTTGGATGTAAGGATAAGAACACAATGTTCTAATTAATATTATTTTTCAATCTAAGGACAATCATGATGTAAATGGAATAAGTCAGTATTTTGAATCTTCTTGAATGATTAGTGTTCGTAATTAATCAAAATTTATAAGACCTCTTACCATCGTTGCATTCAAACCTTCATTCATTGTTACATTATATTTGCATTTGGGGTGTTATTTTCCTTGAAATTAAAGTTTTACTTAAGAACAAGCAAAGGTTTAAGTCTAAGGAAGTCAATATTTGTGTTTTATGATAGGTTTTTTGTAATCATTTAGTGTGTGATTTTGGATGTTTAAGTTAGAATTTATGTTTTTAGGATTTAGTTTGTTGTTTTTTTCTTGTTAATTTTATAATTATATGTTTTTAAGTGTTTAGTGATGATCTTATGCTTGAATTAGATCTTAATGGTATGTATGCTTAACATGTTTTTAATTGGAATGGAAGTAGGGAACAAAAGAAGAGAACGAGAAAAGAAGATTGGAAAGCAGGAGGGCCATAATAGTGGCTTGGTGACCCCAAGACCTACCAAGGAGGCTTTTAATATGCATTTTAAGTTGTTTGGGTATAAAAAGGTCCAAAACCCTAGGAGCTATCATTAAAATCATAGGAAGTTTTCCGTAAAAGGAAAAATAGAGGTTTAGAGGTCTTCTAAGAAGAGAAATCAAGATCAGCATCCGTCAATTATCAAGAACATTTCACATGCAAATTTTCCAACTCAAAGGGAGTGAAAAGAAGAGTGGCACCTTCAATAGTTTTTTTTTTCTTCTCTTTTACTATCTTCTTGTATGGATATTATGTTAGTTGAGAGGCTTATTGACATCATGAGTGGTTGCACATATTGTAAGGATTGCTTTTTGAATTATTTTGTTGAACTTATCTTATTGATTTAATGAATGCATGTTTATGATTATTGTTATGCTTCAACCTAGCAATAGATTAAAAAATTGAGCTGGATAATTTGTATTTGATTGTGAAATGAGAGCTGGCACCTAATAGACTTGCAATTATTAGGTTAATTGATTGATTAGAGAGAGATCTTGATTAATTAATTAATTGCTTATAATATTACTTCAAAACTAGTTAAATGATTAGGACATGCTTTGTAGATTGAGAGATTACAAGACTAATCATATTTAATTTGGATAGGAAAACTTAGTTACACCCTGAGAGATGGTGACTAAAATCTTAGGATATCTTAGGCTAAATATAATTAAATCAACAAGATAAGATGAAAAAAAAATAGGGATAAAAGTGGTTCCTAATCTTTAATCTTGAGTTCAAAAGTTTCTCTGCATTACCTTATTAATTGTTCATTTCTAGTTTGTTTTGTTTTAAATATTTTTCAGTTTTTTTGTCTGATTTTATGCCTTAGACAAAGTTTAGTTTGAATCGAGTGGTGACTAAACCTAATCCTTGTAGGATGATATCTGCTAATACTATAGGTTATGACCCTTGCACTTGCGGTATTAGCACAAAACAAGTTAGTATTTGCGTTAGCAAATTAACAATCAACCATCTTAAATTTGGTTATCCAATTGGTTATAGTGGAAGTTAGGATTCAAAAAATAATATTTCATTTCATATGGAAATGATTAACCCTAATAAAGACTAGAAACTTAAAAGCACTTATTCGATGTCCTTTTGAAGTCTAAAAGTTATAAGAGCAAAAAAGGAACAAGAGTTTAAAATGCTACAATTCATTAAGGTCTTATTGTTTTAAGCGAGACATTACTTGTTAGTGTAAAAAGTTTTGAATAAAGAGTGAATTTCAATTCTTGAGATTGATGATATGATTGAAAGGATATAAAGTGATTTAGAGAGAGAGTTATAGTCATAAAGACTATTTAATTTTTCCTTAGCCTTGAAATCGTAGAGATTTTCTTGGCATCCTTATAAGGAAATCAAATAATATATTCAAATTTCCAAATAAAATTTGGATAATGGATGCAAGTCAAGGAAGACCAAACCAATATAAATCATAATGTTTTCTCTATCTTTTTGTTTCTTCAATTATCATATTTCATCTTGGGTGATTATTATTAGCATTGTTATACACCTTTATTCATGAAAATTGTTGCTTACTATATTGGGTGTATTAGTTGAACACTACCTTTATTATTCTATCTAGTTTAATAATGCCACCTATTATCACATATTTATGATGTTGTCTGTAATTATTTTATGATTATTTTTAGAGTTATATGTCAGTTTTTAAAGTGTTCGTTTAGTTATTAAAAGTTTTTAAAGTTATAACCACCAAATTCACCTCTCGCTTGGATTCTCCTAAGGTCAAAATTTAGTATCAAAGTAGCTCTCTCAGTCTAGGTATCTAATGATATAAGAGAAAGGATAATGAAATTTATGGAGGAATAAAATAGTAAACAAACATGCCTACTTGGATGGTAATGATATTTGTTCTAAAAAACTAGGATGAGATTTTTTTCATAGAGGAAGGATAAAGTTATAGGATATTGTTGAAAGTGATCCAAAGTTCTAACAAGAGCCTTAACCATAGATAGTGTGACTAGGTACTCTATAAAGATATAATTCCAGTGCATTAAGAAGCATAGGAAATTTAGTTACATTAAATAATATAGGTATCGATATTTCATATATTTGAAATAATTGAAATAAAAACTCAATATTTGAAACAGTGCATAAAATTTGACATATACTTGAAATCACACACAAAGAACAAATAAGTCAAAAAAGAGTAAAGGAAGTATGCTTGTTCATCATTATGAATCATTCTATATAAAGCATGATGTAACCATATCTAACATTTATACTCATTTTATTAGTATTCTTAATGAATTAAAATAATTTGGTAAGACTTAATTTAATGTTAAGATGGTTAGGAACATTCTTAACTATTTTTTTAAAAGAATAGAAGCCTAAAATGGCAATAACATAAGGGAAAATTGAAGAAAAAAGATATCACTCGAGAAGTTGATTGGGTCTCTACTCACTTATGAGATGAGAATAATCGAGACTTAAGAAGATGAAAGCACAAGAAAGAGAGAAGCCTTTAAAGCTCAAAATGATGATAGTTATGATGATGAGGCCACGACTTTTAGTAAAAAAAAGATAAGGATATTGCTCTTATTATAATGAAATTAATAGAATATTAAGAAGAAAAATGGAAAAAAATATAAGAGGAAAGAAAAGGTTAGTTTAATTATGTAACATCCCACTCTCATACGACACTTACCCGACATTCTAATGAATATCTGAGTAAATACCCTACAAGGGAGGCATGCTAAAGCAAGTACAATAGCATCGTACAACATAATCAGATGGAATATAGATACCGAAACTCATATTTCATTAAAACCAAGTCCATTTATACATCATCATAAACTGTACATAAGTATCAAATAGAACAAAAACATTCTAT
>JAOXYD010109342.1:0-11512 GCA_028565735.1 Pinacopodium congolense
CTGCAATCTCCAATTTACAGAACTCAAAAATACAATCAGAAACTCGAAATCTAAGTGTTTGAAGCTTAAGTGTTCAAAGGAAAAGATGAAGAGAGAAGCTAGAGCTTCTCACACTAAGTTGATCTGAATTCTATCTAATTCATATGTGTTATCTGATGTTTTTAACTCTATGCATACTCTAGAAGCCTCCCCCTCACATGCTAGAAGACAAGGGAGTTAATTGTTATCACGCCAAGGTTGACACCAAGCTGAAATTGTTGACTTCTAGGACAACGGCACCCTGCCACCAGCACAACGGCACCCTCTTAGGGTGTTGTTGTACCTCGACTGCTGGACAGTGACAACGACCCCCTATTCTTCAACAATGGCACCCTCTTAGGGTGCCGTTTATGGTCAGCAACAAGAGGATTCTTTGATGTTTTTGCTCTAATCTTGATCAATAAGCTCCAATCCGCAAATAAAAAATTATGGGGCATTAATTAAACAATTAAACACTGATTTAAGGGTCATAATTTAACAAATTAACCATAAAAAGCATATCAATTTGACCCCTATCAGGATTCTATGCTCTCGATCGTTTATGCTAGCTAGCATACTTGATCCTCTAAGTCCTTTAAGCCACTGCTCATTTATTGCTGGAATTAAAGAGTGATCATAGCCAAGCTCTCTACGATCTCCTCCAATGACAACCCTTTAGCTTGTAGTGACAACGTTAGAGGTGGAGTCATGGGTTGAAAATGCAGCTGACTCTAATAGCATAATGACATAGAACTAAATCCTTACTAGTTACTCCCATATCAAAATTAAGGCTAATCCTTCCCCTCCGAATGGTAAAATAGAGTGTAAGGGTTATATCATTTCTGTTGGCCCTCCTAGGAACCACCAATTCCATAAAATTTCCGCTCAACCAACAAAGTAGGACATATATAAAAAAAATGGCTTGAAAATGATAAAAAATCACATACCTTAGTCTCTATGGTATCTATCACAAATTGCTCCACTAAGAATGTGAGATTTGCTACCTTTTGTTCCATTATTAAAATAATAGCAACCTCAGAATCATCAACAAAAGAATTATGGTAGGAAAGATTAGAATAAAAAATACATTGAAAATAAGCCTACTTGAAAAAGCTATGAAACATAAATAAACATAATACAAAGGTGAAAAAAGATCAACAAGAACAAGAAAAAAAACAAAAACAAAAACAACATAAGAAATAGCCAAAAAAAAAAATATAACAACGTTAATTCCTTAATAACGATGCAAAATTTTTGATGGATCTATTACAAAACACCAAATAATAAATTTTTACATAACTAAACCTTAGTAGGGCAAGTCAAGGTTGATCCCACAAAGAATTGGTTGTGTTTTTCAACTATTCCTAATGTTGTGCAAATAAAAATAAAATAAAATAAAACCTCTAAATGCAAAGGAAGTAAAATACAACTAATGAGGAAAACACATAATAAATCAACAAGATAAAAAACAAATGATAAATATGGGAAGTTGGGCAAAAGATACTATTTAGATTTATGAATTACAATTGATCATCGAAATCCTAAAGATTGTGTTATGCCCAAGATGCTAACCTATAGACACTAGATGCTAGCCTATAGATACAAAAAAGCTCTTGAGTTCTTAAGTTCCTTCAATTTTAGATAAGTCCTATATGATAGAAAACTTACCCTTAACCATGCGATAGCCTAGAACATGTTCTCTAGATTTGGTGGCGTGACAATATTAACACACTAGATAATGACTAGCATAAGCCACAATCTTATGAGCTTGAATTTTTTAACTTAGAGAATTGGAATCCTAGACTAATTGGTTAAGTTTACCTACAAAACCAACTATTCTATCACCACTTATGGTTTTCATCAACAACAATTATGAATCAAAAGTGAAAACCTAGTAATTGAACTAGAAATTACACTTAAGATGGAAAATCTGATGAATTAATCCCTAATTTATGGAATTAAATCTAAATTTCAATTCAATCTTAGTATAAATCCTGAAACCTATGAAAGATCCATTTAATCCTTATTATAATAACCCATTAATCGACCAAATAATTTAAAATCCATAAGAAAAATAAGATATCATATTAAAAATAACAAAAACACAAACTGAAATTAAACAAGACAGATCTAAAAACTCAGAGATCAAGTCTAGAAATTAAAAGAAATATCATTAAACTATCAAAAACTCAAGATTCAACAACATTTCATAAACCTAAATGAAAATATATAAACAGCAGTAAAAACACAAATATAATCAGATTTACACACCTAAACTACTTAAAAGAGTTTAAGGTCTGAACATAAAAGAAAAAGAAAATACCAAGCAAACAACCATAAATCCTAAGGAAAACTCAAAGAAACTAAAGGGTTACCCAAGTGGGACACAAACTACTGAAAAAGCCTCCTCTTAAGCATATATAGGTCTTATTTAGGGTTTAGAGCATTTGAAGAAGCAAAAGTCAAGTTTGTCATTTTTATTTTCATTTACAAAAAGCTAAACAAGGGTTTCTATTGACTAAAATGACAACATTTGATTGAGGCTATTTAATTCCTAAATTTTGACAACTTATGTCCCTCTTTGCATGTTTTGCTTTAGCTCTTTCTACTCACTTCTGATTGCCATGAAATTTGGTATGTGGGCTCCTAACATGATTCTATTGCACTCTTAAAAGATTTCAAAGCAATATAACTCTAAAAGTGTACCTAATGCATCACCAAAATCACCTATACCAAAATTGATGCTCAATTAAGCTTGTCTTGTTCTTTTCTTTGTCCAATCTTCATAGCTTGCTTGCTATATAGCCTTCAAATTTGATGTGGAACTTTATAACATAATGATCTATACCCTAAAATTGATTCCACACCTCTTCTAGTTCCAACTATACTCTAATACTACTCCAAGGTTGGCCATTTGAACTTATATTTATGTCCGAAGGTTAAATCTCCATGTAAAGTCAAAAGGGTCACAAATCAAGCATTTAAATATCAAAATAGGGATGAATTCATATTGAAATTCATATATAAGTACTATTAAATGCCTCCCTATCAATAAACTTATATAATGTCCCCTTAGAATACTGGTTTGTAAAATGTTTAAGTCACTTAGCTAGTAACAAACCAATTTATATGGATGAGAATACTACGTTAAGAAAGATGATTGGTTAAGATCGATTGTATGATATTGTTGAGTATAGGAAAAAAAAACTAGATGTAATATTGGTAGGAGCAGTTGTCAGCTCACCAAATAATAAAATGCCTAACTAATCCTATCTACATAGTTAGGGCAAGTTAAGGTCGATTCCACAGAGAACTAGTTGTGTTTAGAAGTTATTCCTAAGGTTGCACTAAAAGAAAAAGAAAATAAAAACAACTCCTGGACACGAAGGCATTAAAACTAAAGACAAAGGCAATTAATTAACATAAAAGAAATAACAAATTCATAAAAGAAATAAACATACGAAAATACAAGAAAGTTGGGTAAAAGATATATTTGGAATTTTAGACTTATAATTGATCCTCGAAATAAATACATTACGATTGGTCTAAGCTGATAGCCTATACATTTAAACAAGCTCTTGAATCCTCCATTCCACCTATTTTAGATCAAGTAAAAAAGCTTTGAAAATATCCTTAACGATGCGAAAACCTAGAATAATCTCTCTATATTTAGTGATGCAACATCTTTACTTACTAGGAAACATCTAGCCTAAGCCACAATCTCGCAAGCGCTGATTGTGTAACTTAGAGAATTGGAATCCTAGGCTAAGTTGATTAAGTTCACTAACAAATTCAATTAGCCTATTGCTACCTATAGAAATCACTAAGACTATTACGTCTCATAAGTTTATTCCTAGCAATTGAACTAGAAATTATATCTAGGATGCCCTCCTAAGAATTAATTCCTAATTCATGTCATTCAACTATAATTGCAATTTAACCTTAACCTAAATCACAATACCTAATTAATTCTCACAATTATTCATCCAAAATTCCATCAATATCTCCCAGCCTAAGCACAACCTAATCTAACATAAGAAAATTAATAAAAACAAACAATAAACTAACAATATCCATAACAAAAGAACATAAATAAAGGGCTAGAAATTAAAGAAAACAAGATCATATATTAACTAAATAGGAATGGTTCAACATAAAATTTTAAAAAATCTTAAACTAAATACAAAGAATAATAAAAGGCAAGCACTAAGCAACAATAAATAGAAGCTAACATAACCTAAAACATGGAAATATAAATGATGAAAATGCAAAACTAACTAATGAACAAGATAAAAAACGTAAAAAGAAAGAAGAACAAAGGACAAAGAACAAAGAAAAAAAAAAGAAAAAAAACAAGGTGGAGGCCAATGGAGTTGGTGCGACTCTTAGAGAAAAGCTCTTCTTGTCCCCCTCATTCCACAAGTTCCCCTATATATGAAAAGTCAAAATGCTACCATTCCTCCCAAGCTTCTAAAACTTGTTTTGTATTCTAGTCATTTAGGGTAACACTCCTTTCCGTAAGCTTTTTTTTCCAAGCTTATAAAACAGTATGCCTTCTCACATTTTTTTCTTTAAGCTTTTAAAGCTTCCTTCCCCACTTTAAAGATTTTAAAGCACTTTTATTAAAGGTTTTGTCTTTTCATTATTTTAAAAGCTTTTCATGTTTTATTTTTTTGACGAAAGCTTTTTTTAAAAGTTTGTATTTTGTTGCCTCGATTTACATGTTTTTCCATCTTATAAAAGCTCACTCTTGCCAAGCTCCTCTATTTTCTATTTACATGCTAATTTATAATGTATTTTTCTCCAATTTCCCTCAAATCACTTTTAATCTTCTTTCTTTCCAAAAAAATTTGTGCCTAATAATTAAATCTACATGAAAATGCAATACGAACACAAAATAATCATTTAAGAATTAAAATAGAGTTGAATTCACATTTATATATATATATAAATATCATATAACTAAACCTTATTAAATATCATTGTTCATATTGGGATAAAATGATTCTGAGTATCATATCAGTGGAAAACAATGATTAATCAAATGAAACAATGAAAAGTGAAGGGTAGGAAGTTTGAGAGAGGACTATAAGAACAATTAGTGGGGTTGAAGGACCAAACCGCTATTTAGGAAAATAACAAGGACAAAAAAAAATTATCAAGTGATTATAGAGGAACTGAATTTAAATGGTGGTACTCAACATGCTACGCACTTACACAGTATGGAGGTACCTACTCAGAAAGGAATGCATAGCAATTTTACTACTAATGATAAAGAGAAAATGAATAGGAGAAAGCAAATAATGTAGATGAGAATTTAGCTCATATGGACAAGACCGCCGAAGTATCCTTAACCAGTCCAAGTAAGGAAGCAAAGAATGTGGGTGAGAATTTAGCTTTTATAGGCAATACTACAGAAGTAATCTTAGCTAGTCCAGGCGAGGCACCACAGATTAATCAAAACTAGGAGTGAAAACCTATAAGTAGCCAAATTACTAAAGACTCCCAAGTTCATCAAGACTTTTATGCTAGGCAGGAGGAGTAAGACTAGTAGGCTATGAACTTAAATGTTAGGAGCAAATTGATATCATTTTTTGATGATATTTATTATGAATTTATTCTTATTTTATTCCTTAAATATCCAATTTATGTTTGTAAATGCTTAATTTATAGGATGATATGAAGAATTAAAGAATTATGCAAAAAGATAACAAAAATTCAAGAGTACAATGGAGGTTATCATAATCCACCGTCGTTCCCCCTAAAACTCGCATTAAAGTAGCTAACTTCAAGAGTTAAAAGGTGGTATTCAATGATGCTATTTATATTTGGTGTCGACCATCGTTCCAGGAGAAAAACAAACTTTCCAACCAGATCTTGAAGGTTTTTTCTACCATTTGGCTTCTACTTTGCAGTAGCCTTCTCCCTGTAAATATCAATATCCTTATAGCTCCAAAGCATCAGTATTTAGTAGTAAAGCACTTAGTTAAATTCATTTTTTAGGCTATCTTAGTTTTAGGTAGTTTTTCTTAGGTTTTTCATTTCAATCATACGAATTTTAGAAGTTGATCCATGACTTTGGAGTTTGTTAACCATCTATGAATGTAATTTAGTTCATTCTAAACTTTTAATTTTTTTGTATCATACTATTTTATTGAATTAATCAAGGTTATATGTTTTTTATTTTTTGATATATCCTGAGTTCTTTAATTGGCATGCTCTTTTAATTTGGTTTTTAGTGAAGGTTAGGCCATTAAATGATTTAATTGGTGTCTTGTGCATGATTTGTGAGTTGATCTTTGTTTATTTGAGTGCTTATCCTTTGTCTTAAACTGATAAGATAAAGTCATTAGATAATTAAGGATTCGAGAACTCTACATTAATTATTGGAAAAATCAATAAATAACATAAAGTAAATTACCAAAATCTAGTTAATCATAAGAATGCTAATCTTGAAATAAGGGATTTTAGGATTAGAATTCTTGATCTTTAAGCCTATTATCTAAGTTTATAGGTAAAACAAACCACATGATAGGACTAATAGAGATAAGGTATTTATTTAACTACAACTGTGTCTTGATTTCATGAAGATACTCTAAATTAGACGTCATAAACTTTAGAAAATCAATTACATCATTGAAAACTTGAGCCTTAGATAATCATTTAGATTTTGTAATCTTTAAAGCAATCTTAAACTCCTTTACATTGGCTGGAAGCTTTTTAGGTTATTTGTGTAGCCTTTAATAAAACATAAAATCTACATTTTTTAGATAATTATAATTTGAGTGACTTAGTACTTATATTATTTACTTGTAGGATAGACATCTAGACTCAATTTTGAATCCAATATATTCCTGTTGACCGATGTAATTGTCGTAAAAGTTGATCTTACATTAATTATGAATTTATGTATTAAATGATTGATTTATTTGAGATTACTTAGTATGATACCAACTCATAATATTAAGTAGTCCCAATAATTCTAAACGCCTTGATAAAAAAATTGAAGAAAGTGAACCTACAATTCAATTAATTAATCCCCCAAACAAGTGTAAGAGGTGGTAGAGTTTAAATTAGGGTTAAATTCATCCAGACCCTTTGTAGTTTGGTATAATTTCAAAACTATCAAATAGGTCCCTAAAGTTTTAAATTAATTTCACCATTAGAGCCTCTGTTATTTTTATCCAAAGGTAGTGCCACATGTCATCACGTAGACATGCCACGTGGTACTGGACCAATACTGAAAGTAATTTGAAACTTTAGGGACCTATTTGGTAGTTTATCAAACTATAGGGACATAATTGATAATTTATAAAACTATAAGGACCTAAATGATATTAAACATAGTTAATGAATTATTTTAATAATTAAAGAAATACGTGCTATAAATATTGTATTATTTTAATAAAGTGATAAATTAAAATTTTAAAAAAATCATATAAAATTTTATTGTTATAAATTCAATATGTATAATAATGTATATATGTGAGAGTAATATAAATATATTTATCGTGAAAATAGTATAATGAGAATTACTTTAAATTGATAATTTTTTAAGGTTAAAATAATTTGATTTAAGTATAATTTTATATGATTTAAACAAATTTTTTAATTCAATTCTGACTGAATATAAATAAAATATTCTAAAACTTATTAAAATTTAAATATGATTTGAATTTAAAATTTAAATATATTTAAACATAATTTAAGTATTATTCTATTTATCTTATGAGTATTTGACACAAGAAAAAAAAGGGCTTTTAATACCTGTGAATCTTCTACACAATAATTAATACTTAAATTTAGTTTAAATATATTTACATTTAATATTCTAATTATTTAAATTTTAATAAGTTTCAAATGATTTTATTTAGATTCAATTAAAATTGAGTATAAAAAAGTTGTTTAAGTTATATAAAATTATACTTAAATCAAACTATTTTCATAAAATTTTTTAATCAATTTAATGTAATTATTAATATATTATTTGTACAATAATTATATTTGTGTTACTATCATATATATCTATTATTATAAATATTTAATTTATAAAATAAAATATTTTAATGATTAAAAAAAAATTAATTTATTACTTTATGAAAAGAAGACAATATTTACAACATATAGTTCCCTAATTATCAAAAATTTTATTTTAATTATCAAAATAATTCATTATTAAGTTTAATATTATTTAGGTCCTTGTAGTTTGGTAAATTATCAATTAGGTCCCTATAGTTTGACAAACTATCAAATAGGTCTATAAAGTTTCAAATTACTTTCACTATTAGTCTAGTGCCACGTGGTATGTCTGCATGGTGCCACGTGGCATTACATGGACATGACACGTGGCACTGGCCTTAGATAGAAATAACAGAGGAGCTACCAATAAAAGTAATTTGAAACTTTAGGGACCTATTTCATAGTTTCAAAACTAAAAGGACCTAATTGATAATTTACTAAACCACAAGGGGTCTTCATGAATTTAACCCTTTAAATTAATTATAGGTAGGAAAACTAGAAAGATTGAATCTAAGGGCTCCAAAACTTCTTCACCATCTTTATGTCCTTCATAGCTTGGAATATAGAGGGTTTAAATTTCTATAAAAGGTAGCACCTACAGAAACATTTTGTGTTGAAAAATAAACTAGTTATACGAGACATTTTGGAAACAAAACTAACTTAGCAGAAGGGTGATTCTCTAAAAATTCTAAGAAGGCATTAGGAAATCTGCTCAATCCATCTATATCACCATTATGGAAGGATAATATTAGTTGTAAACAAAATAGAAGGGAAGATCAAAGTGGTGCAAGCTATTGATCAAGCTATACATCTTGAAGTTTATTCAATTCAAATAGCACATTAAAATCTTTGTATCTTTTACTTATACATCAAATTTTGAGTTCCAAAGGAATTACTTATAGGTGGATATATGCAAAATCAAAGACCTTTATTACCTTAGAACCTTATAAGAGATCTTAACAACACTATATATCAAACTAAAGTTGAAGGCAATGTGAATTATAGGAATTTTAAAAGCTATCTTAAGAATTATGATAAATCAAAGGAGGTTCTACCTTATTTTGATAATGACAAAGAAATTTTACTATAAATGTTTTTTAACGTGTATTGTAAGGATAAGTACTTTAGAATGAAGATGAAGTGCATTAGGTAAAAATTTTGATTCGAGTTTGATTCATGAACAACTACGTGAAGCAAGGCAAAGATTTTGATTTGAGTTCGAGTTTTTAATGTTTAAAGAAGATCGGTTGACCAAATGAAGCAAGAATGGATATTAGTTAATTGCATCTATGTACTAGTCAACTGAATGAGCAAAAATAGAATACCGGTTGACCTAATGTCAACTATTAGTTAGTTGAATGTAAAGATTACACAATAAAAGATTAGAAACTGTCATATTTTGCAATAGTAAAAAGCCATAATTAAGAAGATGAACATTGGAGATATCATAAAACGACTAATTGATCCTAATTAGCACTATAAATTGGTGGATTAACAGAAGAGAAAAAACCAATGAGCTACATTGAGGAAGTCAAAGTTATCTTGTGTATTGAGAAGTGTTTTTAAGCCTATTATTATTTTTATGCGAAGTAAAGTCTTATGAGGCTTGTTATTATGCTACCTTTGAGCATTGAGTCCTTTCTGTTCACTAAGGTCTTATACTCATAAGATTACTTTTGAGCCTTCAAACGGAAGATGATAAGGTTTTTCTTGAGCCTTATAAAAAGAACAAGAGGGTTATCCTTGAGCTTTAAAAGGAGTTTGTAAATTGTAATGTTTCAATCTTCATTCGTATCTACTCTTATCTTTTTTTAATATTACAAACTTATTTCATCATATTTGTGCATTTTAATATTTTTCTGGCCATTGAAATCTAAATAAAGTGTTTTTTTGTGATAGTATTAAATTTTGATCGCCTAATTCACCCCCTCTTATATGTCATATAGGACTAACAATTGGTATTAGAGTGTAGGTCTCATATAGATTGTTAATTCTAAAAAATTAGTAAGAAAAGATCTATGGTACGCTTTATGAATTTTGTAGCTCCTTCATCTAGCCTAGAAGGTCATAACCCCCCATATAACTCCTTTCTTTGATGGAAGTAATTATTTGTATTGGAAGAATAAGATGAGATGTTATTTGATGGGAGAAAATGCTGACTTATGGATGATGGTATCACACAAGTTTTTCTTGCCTACTAAACTAGTTGGTAATGGGCTAGATTTAAAGAAGGAAAATGAATGGAATATTAAAGGAAAGAAATAGGTATCCGTAAATTATAAGGCCATATATATTTTATTTTGTGCCTTGGGCGTGGAAGAATACAATAGGATTTCTATGTTTGAAACTGCGTACAATGATTAGTATACTTTAGAAATCACTAATGAAGGCATAATCCAAGTGAAAGAAATTGAAATAATCATGCTTACTCATGATTACGAACTTTTCTAAATGTTGCATGATGAGAATATTTCCACTATGTTGCATGATTATGTGTGCTTTAAAAGATGTAAGTAAGACCTATTCTAGTGTTGAGCTTGCTAGGAAAATCCTTATGTCTCTACCAAAGTCATGGGAAGCATAGATAACAACAATTCAAAAAGCTAAAGATCTCAACACACTCCTTCTTGAAAAACTTATTGGTTCATTACTGACATATGAGATAAGGATGAAGAATATTCAAGAAGAATAAAATATGCCAAAAAAAGAATGTAGCATTCAAAGAGTCCAAAAGGGAGGAAAGCAAAAATGAAAAATTGTCGATTATAAGTGAAAATAAGGAACTCACTCTTATCATAAGAAGATTGAAAAAATTCATGAGAAATACAACAATGGGTTGAAAAGATACAACTTTTTCTAAAAATAAATTATCTAACATAAAGTGCTTTAAATGTGATGAGAAAGGCCACTTGAGATCACAATGCCCTCACTTACAAGAAGTAGAAGAAAAAGAAGAAAAGAAGGAAAACAAGGCATACAAGAAGGAAAAGAGGGGCTCCAAGAAAAAGAAAGCATTAAAAGCTGCTTAGTCCAAGTAAAACGATTCTAAAGGAGAGGAAATAGCCAACATGTGCTTCATGGCACACAACAAGGTATGTCCTTCTCTTAGGGGATGTTTAGTTGGGTTGTGGATTGTAATTTTGTGTTGTGGTTGTTGTATTTTTGTATTGGTAATTGTGTTTTCTTTATTGATTTCTGTGCTGTATTAGTGTGTTTTCTTTATTGATTTTTGTGTTTAGAAAAATAGAAAATTAAAACCAAAGATAAAAGCCAAAGTAAACAAGGCCTAAGCTTATGATTATAATCATGAGCTTCCACTGAATTAACCATCGAATATGATTATAAGATCATATGCTGGCCAAACTAATTAATTTAAGATAGGAGGTAGTTTATCATAAAATGAGTATTATGACATTATAATACAATTTTGTAATGTTTTAAAAATCAAGGATCAACTATTGAATTTGATCAATTA
>JAOXYD010109353.1:0-11512 GCA_028565735.1 Pinacopodium congolense
TATTGGTTTAGTGATTGCATTTAGTTTTCCAATTGAATTAAGTTGATAGTTTTGAGTTTGCGAAAAAGTTTTTAATATCCAATTCACCCCCCCCCTCTTGGGTGCCATAGGACTTACATTTAGGATGAAGAAAAACCCATACAAAATCTTTTTTTCAAGGATAAAGATAAACCCACCATAATCTTACTTTCCAATAAGTGAAGAATAACCTAACAAAATCTTACTTTTGAGTGAAAAATAACCCTTAATCAATAACACAAAAGCCAATTCCAACTCAAACATACACAAAACCAATATCAAGTTGATCAAAACAATGCTCAAAGGGCTCACAAAAAACTTAATGAATGCAATAAAATGCTCTTTCAACTTTTAAAACTTCTCTCAACACTTTTCCAACAAATCTAGACTTAGTAAATTCATTTAAAAACATAAAAACTTGATCCATAATATCTTAACCATGTATTTACAACCTTTCCAAGATCAAAAATATGTTAGACATACTTCCTAGCTATTATATTCACTTAAAATGCTGCTGAAACCAAGTTGGAACTAGTCATTACCATTGGCAACCCCTAAATGATCCACCACTAACTTTGATTGGTCGACCACTCCTAACCAATCTACCCATTTTCAGCACTAGTTGATTATTTCTCCAAATTGGTTAACCATTCAATTTTAAAACCAATTTTCAAAATTTTGCAACTTGTCTAAAACATCCCAAAACTAATTCCCTTCTAACAAAAACAAATTCAACCAAGTTTTAAAAGCTTCGCACAAATATTTTAGAAATTAAGGCTCCTTAATTGAAATTAAAAAAAACTCAAAATATCATGATCTATGAAACTTTATGCATATTTTGAAACTTTGACTTTAAAACTAATTCACACAAGTTTTCTAAACTTCTCAAAAAGCACTTTTTCTCATAAAAACTTAACTCCACTAAGTTTCAAAAGTTCTCCAAAGTTATTTATATACCAAGATCTTTTAACTGAACTCAAAAATAAAATATGTCTTGGCTTATGAAAGTTTATACATTTTATTAATGCATATACAATTCAAAACCTTTTCAACAATTTCCAAACTTTTCTTAAATATCTCAAAAACCATTTCTCTCATCAAACTTTGACTCAACTTAAAATCTTCTCTAAAATATTTTAATATATCAAAAGGGATTCCTTTAAAAACTTTCATAAAATTCTTCTTGATTATAAAACACTATACACAAGCATCCTAAATGCAACTGATCATGGAATATTTGAGTAAGATGCACTAAAAATAGGCAAAAAATTCAAAGATGCAAGTATTAATTAATCAACCTTATCAAACTTGATCTTGATCTTGTCTCTAATTTAATTAATCTTCACTTTAATACTTGCTCTCATTGTTTTCTTTTTCTTCATGGAACATAAAATTTTAGGCTCTAATATAAGTTCTTACACATCTTGGAATTTTCTATCTTTTCAATTATACAAAGTAAACAATTAAAAAAAATTTTTGTTGTTATCATTAGAACCATAGATTAAAACATCCCTTGGTTAAACATTAGTCAAATAATTCATTTCCTTAAAATCACTCTCTAAACATTATTCAATCTCTAGATAATATTATCCTAATATGTAATCATGAACTCTTAAGTGAGCTTGTCTAACTCAAGTAAAAATAATAAAAGATCTAGGGTGAAATAAAAAATTTTTATTTAATGGGAAAGTACTTTGTTAAATATAATTTTTAGACATTTATTTTAAAAATAAATTAGCATGTAGCATGCATTACAATTGATCTTATACAGTTCTCATATTTTGAAATTTATGTTAGCTTTTTCAATACAAGGAAATAAATAATTATTCACCTAAGAAACTCCCATCTAATTTCACATGTGATTCTTAACAAATTTCATAGAATAAAAAAAATTTCAATAAATCTTCTTACAATTGTCAATATCAAATCCAACTTTAGAAGCATATATACACTAAAGAATACACGATGTATTTCTTTGTCTATATCAACTCTTAAGTAAGATGACCAATATCTCTCTAAGTCTACTAACTATTCACTAGAATTCACATCAATAACGTACGTATCAAGCTGATTTTAAGAACCATAAGATCAACTATAAAAAAAAAACTCTTATGAATAAAATTGAGCAATGAGAATTAACTTTTTTCTTACTAGAAGAATCAAAGGAATCATTAGAAATCATAAGCAACACAAAAAGCAATCATCTACTTTTTTCTAAAGCAGTAGTTATGATTTGAAGTTGTAAATATATCATAACACGAATAAATCAATTCTATAATGATGTAAATTAATTTTTTGTCTCCTCTTCAACAGAAGCTCAAACTCGTCAAATTAAGCACCTCACAAGTATCCACATGGGCTAACTGCTTATCAACTATTTGAGTATTCCTCTAATCAAGTCTTGGCTTCCCAATCGTGAACGCTAGCCTCTACTTGAGAGAATTGAGCTTCGCCTCTCTTCATAACTCAATTGATAGTGTCCATCCTTACTAATTTTCAGGTTTACTGGTCCACTCATTTTATTCTTCTTAAAGGTATCCTAAGAGATATAGAGAGTTGATTTAAGAAGTTCCTTTAGTCTAATCTTAATCCCAACAGGTCCCCTACTAGAGTAAAGTGGGAGGATATCTGTCAAACTAAATCAGTTGAAGGGTCAAGTATAAAAAGGTTGCTAACCTAGAACACTATCCTCCTAGATAAAAGGATATGGCTCCTTTTAATAGATAAAGATTCTCTCTGGGTTAGATGAGTCTATAGTTTCTATATTAAGTATAAGAGTTTTTGGAACTTCAAACCTCATCCTTCAGACTCTAGGAGTTGGAAGAACATTTTGAAAACTAGGACTAGGTTTATGAGTTATTTTAGGATCAAAATTGGCAATAGGTAAGACACTTTTTTCTAGCATGATCGATGACACCCTTTAGCCCCTCTCAGTCCCCTTCTTACTTCAATGCAATTTCTCTATTCAAGCATTCTAAGGAATGCTGAAGTCTCAACTATCATCCATAAGGATCAGTGGTCTTGATCAAATCCTTACAACCATATAATCCTTCTTCTTTTGCAAACCCCTATCCCTTTCCTGCCCTCTTCCTTTCTCTCTAATGGCTTCAATGGTTACATAATACTTCCAAGGTTTTTTTTTTCCAACAAATGGGCTTATCAAGCCCTTCTTCCGTACCCTCCACCAAGAGCTTGGTTTTTGTTGGTGTGGCACAAATCCTCCATCCCCTGTTAGAGTTTTATTCTCTAGCTAGCTTATCTTAAAAAACTCCCAATTGTAAATAATCCGATCTTTTAGTTATAACCAACAAGTGTTGTTTATTCTCCTAGGATAGGAATCTTCCAACCATCTCTTCTTTGAGTGCTTAACTTCTTACCATTACTGGAGCTCAATCCTTGGCCATAACATGCTTCTCACTCCTCCGAGTCCAACTCCTCTTTCTTAAACTCTCCAATGGCTACTCTATCTACTGTCAAGTAAACCCCACCTAGCTTTACTCTTAAAAACTTGTTTCTCAACCAGCTTCCATACCATTGGTAGGAAAGAAACAACAGAATTTTCAAAAACTTTACTTCAAAAGTTCCTAGCATTATATCCAAGCATGCTTTATGATCAAGGATTTACTTCTTATTACTATAAATGAGTGCTAAGCTTCTCTCTCCTTTTTTTTCTAACCCTTTCTTACAAGTACTCCTTGGCTCGATTATGCTCCCCCTGCTTTCTTATCCAAGTGTGCTGAGAGCGAGGCTCCTTAACAGAACCTCGATGCTTCATTCCCTTCAATCCTTTGGCAATCCACACCAAAGAAAAAGACCCAATGGCGGCTCCCATCCTCAAATTTAGATTACTCATCCCCTTCCTCCCCCCTCCATCTTATAGGACTAGAACTTCATGAATTGATCAAATAGAATCTTCACGAGTTAGGTCAATTTTCTGCTTCACTCCTTGCAATAGGGTCTAGCTCCTCGTCCTCTGAAGTCTCCTGTGATTTGATCATCCTAAAGACATCCAATAATTTCTCAGGAAGCACAAATGAGATAAGTTTGATCGCAAGGTCCTAGCCATGAAAAGTGCTAAAAGACTACAACCCTCCGATTCTGATGACTCTGTACAAGGGCCTACCATGTTTTAGCTTTTCTTCTTCTTCTTTAGTTTTGTTTCTTTGGCTGGCCTTTAGTTAGTAAAGCTCAGTCTGTTCTTCAAAAGATCATTTGTGTTGTTTTGATGCCTGGTTTCCTCTTTGTTTGAGTTCCCTTTTTAAGTTGGTTTTGATCTTGTTTTTCTAGGGTTCTTTTCACTTGTTTCTTCTCTTATTTCTTAATTTGGACTATACAAACTTTTTCCTATCTGATTAAGTTTTTGTTGCTATTTTATCGAAATTTTTTTGAAAATTATAAGTACCACGTTGTGACTAACGTTAGGACATAAATAAGTCATTCATTTTTTAAATATCAATATCGTGCTTAACACTAAATGTAAGAGCCTCCTCATAAAAGATTTAATTTGTCATTTCTCATCATTTGTAAGTGTTGGTTAACCATTATATCAAAATTTGTTCTGTTAACGATGTTAACAATTCCTTTCTTTCCTTTTTAATGTTAAATAGACATGACATGTGATTTTTAAGATATTTCTCATCATATATATATATATATATTAAAAAAATTCAAATGATTGCATAAAATATAATAAGCCATAAGCTTTACCTCTTTCCTCTAAATGAATATCATTTTTTGAATAATTTTTAAAACTTTGATTATAGAAGAAAAGTAATATAATCAAACTACACATTAACTATAGTGTGAACTCCAATGTATGCCATTAACCTTTTTAAGATTAATCTTTTGATGTAAGCTTTTCCTATTAAAAAAATTTCATCAAATTATATTTCAACAACTTTATCAAGTTGTCTTTCTCGAAAATACTTCTATGCTTAGATGACGCATTGGCTACATTTACCAAAGTAGTAATAAAGTTAAAGAGTTAATTAGTTTGAACATGATTTTTTTGCCACCCTAGAAGTGCCAGTTGAAGTTAATGGAAAAAATAATGAACACAATACGCATATCCATTCTCTTTAATAATTAAAATCTTAAGACCATTGAACTCAACTTGAATATTATTTCTTCGCTAGAACCTTGCTTGTACATTCAAGGTATGATCAAATCATGAATTGAGAATAATGCATTTACTGATCCTTTAAGTGATGACTTCGTGGTATCAATAACATGTGTATTCCAAGCAAATATTACACAATGTATCTCTTATCATCAACATATCGTAAACCAATGGATACTTGTTTCTTCATTGATACATCTCGAGATTTATCTAGTAAAATTGGGAAGAATTTATCTCCAGTGGCTTTTATAATAGTATTGGAAGTTTCAATTTCAGTAGAGCCAACTCTTTTGGAATGTTGGGAGATATCATCTTTGACTTTCTGGAGCTTTTTCTAAGACAAGACCATTAACAGTCTCATTTTGAATAGAAATAAATCTTAATAATTCAAGAAAATTTTCTTGAGTTTTAACACTCTAATTCATGTTCACCGAGAAATGTCAGATCTTGACGCAAAACAAACATGTTAAAATCAAGTTCGATTATTAAACCAGTTCAATAATACTCTTTCGTTCGTTCAAATAACTTGACAAACGATATTTCAATAAAGTATTTTTGATTTATTGAATCTTGACGTCCTCTCCATGCTTGATTATGAATGTTACTCGGCCTCGCACTTGACGATAAAATTTTTCTTTTTTCGTCCAATTAGTAAATCCTTCCATAAAAAATATAAAATTTTCCTTTTTCCTTCTGATTAGTAAATCCTTCCACGAACAATCACATCTTACTTGATCTCCAAGTTATGGTCTATATAAGTAATTCCATAAACTAAAGAATACTATATTTCTCTAGACTAAAAGAGAATTTTTTTGGTTAGTCATGGAGAGGTTGCGAAAGATTTAAATTTTGTTCAAATATTTCATCCAACTTCTATAATTTTGAGATCACTTTGAAACAAATTAAGGATCAAATTGCCAATTTTTTTTGTAAAAAAATTTTCATAGAAAGTTGGCAAGCGTCCTCTTTATATGTTAAGTTCTTTGAATTCTATCTCAATCATTTAGTTGATATTGTAATAAGTTTTCTACATTACGAAAATCATCGTATATTTCAATTACTATTTTTTTTAACTTGCATTTTTTACGTTAGAAATCCATTTACTGTAATAATGGAGTAAACAAGGCAGAAGAAGTCCAATGCTGACAGACATGGAGCTCCCTGAAACTAAGATATTTCAAGAATACTACGGACTTTCTTGAGATGGACCTCTAGCCGGGGCTTAAAGGAAAGAACAGGTTGTTTTAAAGCTCGAACACCTGATCAGCTCGAATGGATGTATTGCATTTTTGGTTTCCAACTCTACTGAACGTGTATGTGGGGATGGATATGCTTTGCATAACAGATCTTACCATACAGTGCCTGTGTATGTTGTAACACTCTCATTCTGTTAACTCATTACTTATTTAAAATATTTTAAATTACTTGAAATGATGACTTGTTGTTGTTAGTCAATAAATTTTTATTGTAAAATATCAAAAAAATTTAATTTAATACAACCTTATCAGAATTTAATGGTTTCATTGAACTGAAAATCAACTAAAATGATATTCGTAACGTGAAAAAACTTATTTAAATGCTACATGAAATCAGATTAAATTTAATCTCAACGAAATTTTTAAAGAGTAAAAATACATCCTTTACTTTTGTTCCAAAAGAAAATTTCTGATTGTGTTATGAAACTGACCGGTTTCGGTTAATTCAATTGAATTGCCGGTCCGATTCGGTTTTTAAATTGTTAATTAAAAAAAACTACATCCCACGTAATTTCAAGACTGGCTTTAATCAAATGCGGTCATAAAACACATATAAAAGATGTTATTCATCCAATTATTTTTCCCTACAAAGATGAAAATGAATTAAGTATTTTATTATTTCTTGGTGTACCTTATTTTCTGATACATGGGTATTAAAAGCGTTTAACATTTAGCTGCGGAAAATTTCGACCGTGCCATGGGATATAAAGGTGTTTTTACCGATAATGTTTTGCCACTAATGGCAAGTATCAATCATGACAGTCCACCCCATGTTCTCTTGAAAAGATATTGGAAAAGGTGGAAATGGGCGCAGCCTAACTCAATTAATATTTGACTGGGACAACATCCACATACACAAGAAGAGGTTCAGAGCAAACGTTACAATAGGGTCCCACATGTACAAAGATAGGTTTGTCTTTTGGTGCTTCGCACCTTTTGAATGCATTCTTCTACCGAAAAAGACAGAGAAGAAAACCACATCTTTGTCTTCTTTCGATGACCAATTGTCGACCTAAGCAAGTCTGCATACATCTTACATGTTGAGACGTCAAGGCGTTAACTAGTAAGAGTTCAACGAATGAACATATAAAAAGCATATGGGGGACAGATGCTTAAGAATGCACACCTATTTTATAATAATATATTTTGGACTCATATTAGGTAAAGAGGTTCTAGGCCTTTTCATATTAGGTAAAGAGGTCTTAGGCTTTTTTATATTTCTAACGTGCATGTTTATAATCTTAAGAAACGATTATACTCGCATCTTAAAAGACAATTTTATTATAAAAAAAAAGAGCATGCATATGTTTTAGGCATTATGATAGTCATTTTATATATCTACATTTACGTATTCGTTACAAACGTATTCTTAAGAGTGGAGGCATTTATAAATCACATCTTAAGAGATCATATCATCAAGAAAAGGATAGATATATAATTAAGTCTCATGATAGACAATTTAGGTATTATAGGCCAACTCACATACAAGCAGCCCAAATACATTCACATTTATTTAGAAATGTGTTTCATACACATTCTAAGCAACCAAACACGTATTATTCATATTTTAGGTATAATATTCATCAAAGAAAAACATTTGGAGATATAAGACTTAAAAATGTATTTAAGTCTCATGTTAGACAAAGTAGCATGTTTCATAGGTATAATTGTATGATACATTCTCATAAGTCTCATATGCATAATTATTATCCTAAGAGAGTTAATTTTGGTATAAGAAATGCATTTAGCCATCAAGATCATAAGTTTCATGACCATATGCATATTGTTCCCTATACTTGCTATTTTTGTAGTAAAGTTGGACATATTGAAATTTTTTTATTAAACAATGATGTTTAACAAATCCTTAAAGGTGTGGGTTGAAAAAGGTTTAAAGACTAACCCTCAAGGACCCAAATTAATATAGGTACCTAGAAAGTATTAGGCTTTTTATTTTGTAAGTCAACATCTATTGATGCTGAATTGGTGTCAAGGTGGGATAAGAGGAAGTGATATCTCGAACTTGAAGTGTATTGTGGAAACATAATCATAAATGCCTCAAATAAGTTTACCAAGAAGCAAATTGTTAAACTAAGTGAGGAGTAAAGGAATTGGAATCAAATGGTGATACAAAATGAGGTATTTCTATGTCCTTATTTGATAATATATAGTTTTATATGATCTTTGGATATTTGCATTTGATTTGAAAAAGTTGACCTTAGTTGTTAGTTTTGATTAAAAATGGATTTATATGTTTAGGGGGAGCTATTAAAGGTTAATATTAGAGTTATTACATGTTAGCATTAAAATTTATTGCATAATTTTTTAAATTAGCACATTGCATAACAATTATTGCATTTTTTTAATAGATGCATTACATTGATTTTATCATATTATTTGTTTTGAAAAGGATGCATTGAACATATTTAAAAAATGTTTATTGAAATAAGTATCATATTTTATTTTTGCAATTGGTATCATATTTTTAAATTTTCAATTGATACTATATCTTTGAATCCTCAATTGGTATATTTTCTTACATTTGGTATCAATTGGTATCATACTCTTACAATTGATGTTACTTTTGATTTTTATAATTGGTATCATCTTTCTACAAATTTTTACCATATTATTTTACAAATGGCATCATGTTTTACAAATGATTACAATAATTGACAATTGGTATCAATTTTATAAGTTGGATCATTTCTTTTTAATTAGTATCACCCTTAAAATTGTGCATATTAAAAAAAAGGATCAAACACATAAACTTGATTTTGCATAATGTTTTCAATTTACATGGTATTGTTACATAATGTTTAATTCTCAAGAAAAATATGCAAAAACATGTGTTTTGATGTGACATTACATATCTTGTACTTTTGGTGCACAAAGGTATATAATAAATAGTTTTGATGCAAAATATGCACGATATGTGTTTTGCTTATTGCATCTCTTTTTCATACTTTATTGTTCCATAATGTATACTAGCATTCATTTAGGAGGAGCATTATGTACATTTGGTATTTATTTTGATGCATGAATTAAAGGGGAGTAAGTTGAAAAAGTTATTTACAATTGATTTTAAGTTTTGTTTAATTAGTTACAATTAGTATCCTTTTTTATGATATCAAAAAAGGAGAAAAATGTGTGATATTAAGGATGGATGTGTTGTACGTGCGTTTGTTTGAACTTAATATCACATGTTTTGTCATCACCAAAAAGTGAGAGATTAGTAAACCAAGATAGTTCCAATCATGAGTTTTGATGATGAAAAAATATTATTTTTTTAATGTTTAAGTTTTTGATGCAATTATAAGATAGGTTAAGGTTTATAGTGTAAGAATATAATTCTAGAGCTAAGGTAGAAGAGCTTACCCATTGGATGATAAAAAATGGATAAAGATTGATGATCAAGAATGAAGATCAAGTTTAGATTGGTTTAGAAAAAGGTCTTAAGTTGTAAGTGTCCTAAATTTGAGTATTAATTAATGCTTGAAAAGGGCTCTTACATTTGCATGATACATTTGCATATAGGCATATAAGAGTTGAATTATGGTTTTAGTGATTAACTGAATTTGATTATGACATTTGTCATGTTAGGAATTGAATTAAAATGACATAAAAGCTTAATGTTGCATAATCAAGAAATAATGTAATGAATTGTATTAGTGTATACTTCTTAATTATTTTAAGTTAATTGAAATTTTGATTGAGTGTTGATTATATGTGTTTGAATTTATTTGTAATATAATGGCAATGTGAATTTATGGTTTATGAAAGTGTTTGAAAAGTTTTAAAGTTGTTTAATAATGAAAAGTTTTCATAATCAATGCAATTCTTATTTTTGTGTCAATTGAAATATTTTTATGATTTAAATAACCTTGAATTATACATTAAAACTTGTTGAGATGTTAATTAATGTTAAGGAAGTGTTTGAAAACATTTAGAATTTAGTAGGAGTATGTTTTTTATGTTTTTGGAGGATTACGGTGGGCTAGCAGTAGCAATACGGCATGTTGAAGGGTGCCATATTAGTCTTATTTCATAGTGATCTATATAGCGGGCTGCAAGGCGAAGTATACCTCCTAGAGACTGTCGTATTGATCCTGACAGCAAAATGACTAGTTCCTTTTTCAGGTTTTCAACGACTTTTTAACATCCAAACGACTAGTTTTTGTTTTTAATGTCTCTATATGTATCTTCACACTATATATAAGTATTCTAAAGCTTACATAACTCTCTTAATACCATTTTTATCAAATATCAAAGCCACCAAAGTGTTCATTTTCAAAGTTTGAAAATTTAATTATTACCCTTCTTTCAATTTCATTTTTCTCATTTTAAATCAGTTTGTAGTGCTACAAATTTTGTGTTTCTAGGTATTTTAACATAGACAAAGTTCATTAAGCTTATATTTGATTTTTTGATTAAGTATTTCATTTTTTTCAAGTATTCAAACGCATACTCACCAAAACTGTCTTTATTTTGGTGAACCTTCTGTGTTCTTTGATTTTCATCTTGTAAATATGTTTTTGTTAATTCAAAATCATTATACACGTTTTGCAGTGCAGCAAACATTTTACTTTAATTTTTAAACACTCAAAACATTTGTTTGAGATCCAAGATCATAAAACACTTAAAACTGTCTAGTTTTCGTGCAGCCCTTTTGTTCAATTTGATTTTTAGATTTAATCAGTTTTTGAGTGTAAAAATTTATAATTTTCAATTTGTTTTAGATCATAGAAGGTTTCCGGTATTTTTATATTGATTTTTAAGCCATTATATTGTGTGTTTAAACTTAATTTTACAGGTTCACTAAAGTTTTCCAGGTTTGACATTTTTTACTTTGGTCTTGATTTAATCTATTTGTTTGATGCTATGAAATTGTGTTTGTTATTGAGATTTGTTGTAAACTAATAGATTGATGTTGAATTAGGTTTATTACATCAATTTTACATCATTTGATTGGTTAAATTCGTGTATATATAAGCTGGAACATATAAAGTGCATATTTTGACAATTTATGTTTATATTAATTAAATCAGATTGTTTGAGGCTTTAATTTTATTTTTGCTAGATAAATTTGATTGTTTATAATATGAAAATGTGTTAAGAGAAG
>JAOXYD010109364.1:0-11511 GCA_028565735.1 Pinacopodium congolense
GATCATTTTTCTTTACCTTTCATTGATCAAGTTATTGAAAGGTTGGCTGTGGCCAGTTTTCATTGTGTATTAGACATAGTGGGTATTTGAAAATTTTAGTTGCCCCTGAGGACCAAGAGAAAACAACATTTACCTGTCCTGATGCCACATTTGATTATAGGTGCATACCTTTTGAGCTATGCAATGCCCTAGCAACTTTTCAAAAGTGTATGATGACTATATTTTTAGATATAATAGAATTTTATATCGAGGTGTTCATGGATAATTTTTCTGTTTTTGACACATCTTTTAAATCTTGTTTGTAAAATTTAGATAAAGTGATTAAAAGATGCAAAGAAACAAATTTATTGTTGAATTGGAAAAAAATTCATTTTATGGTTTAAGAGTGTACTGTTATGGATCATAAGATATCAAGTAAGGGAATAGAGGTAGACTCAATAAAGATAGATGTGAATTACTTAGCTCCCACTTCTAAATTCAGTTAGAGCAATCAGGAGATTCTTAGTTCATATCGGATTTTCAAAGATGACTAAGCCCCTTACTAATCTTTTGATCAAGGATATAATGTTTAAATTTGATGATAAATGTTTGCATGATTTTAAGTTATTAAAGACTAAACTCGCTAATGCTCCCATCCTAATTTCACCTGATTTATCATTCCCATTTTAATTGATGTGCGATGCAAGTAATAAGTGAGTTTATTCACTCCACTGGCTTTGAACTAATTGGTTGAAGTTATGAGTGGTGCTAGTAGCCAGTTGATATGAGGTGATTTGATTAATGTACCGGGGATGTTTACAATAAAATGTTCATCTTCATGTAATAAGATTACTTGACCTTTCATCCAAGCTTCTACAAAGCTCACATTTTTGCTTTATGTTTTGGATTTAATGAATAAAGGATGTTTAATGATTTTGAAAGATCATACATCTTGCTTTAGCACTATTCATTTTACATGTGGAATAGAAGTGTGATTGAGTTTGAATTTGAAGAAATATGAAGTGATTTAAAGTTCTTTATGATTTAGTATGCTTAATTGACTATATACTATGTTTTAGGTACATAATGTTTGAAAACCCAAGGAAATTGGTCCATTAATTGTGTTTGATAAGTTGGACAAGTTTTTCTATACTTATAGGCTATGTTGAACTTGATGATCGAGTGATTTGCTTGAAGACAAGTAACGTTTAAGTGTGGGTGAATTGTTAGGCCTTGAATTCAATGCATTTTTATCTTAAATTAATCTAATTTTAAGGTACATTGCTCCCAATTTGCTGCTAAGTTGTTTAATTATATTTATAAATGCTTAACATTGCAGTTGGAAGCTAAAATTTGAAGAAAATTCGAGATTATATGGTAAAAATTTTATAATTTAGAGTAAAAAGACAACCTCAGTCAGCCTAATGTTGTGCTCAACAAGCCACTATTTTACTCTCGAGGCAGAGGACTTAAACAACAGTTTCATAACCTACTGTATTACTCCTTTTAAGTGTCGTTTACTACCAGTTGATGAGTTTCCAGCTGGATATTCAATTCTATTGGCTGCAACTTACACAAGTTACTTCCCACTTATAGTTGACATATATAGGGAGGTCAGAAAGCTAGAAACAACAAGAATTGATAGAGAGAAACAAGTTTTTCAATTCAATCTTCAGATTCTCTCAAAGTTTAGGGCTCCTGACTAGTGTTCTTCATTTTTTCTATTTTTCTTTATAAATTTAAGTTGTTTTGTGGATTGTAGAGACTCAATCACCCTTCTTAGACCTTTAGGAATGTTTTTAGATCCATTTGGTGCATTCTAAACCCATCTTTTGTATAGAAATCCACTCTTGAGCTTATATATTAAAGAACATGATTAATATACATGATATCCTTTCTTTCTTGATTTAAATGACTGGCTGAACATGTTTGTGGTTGAGGAATGGTTCTTTCAAGGTCTAAATACATGCTTAGAAGTGAATGAGGGTTGTATTTTACTTATTTGAACGCTTCAAGCTTGTCTTAAATGGATTGTTTAAGATTAAAAAGATAAATGGAGAAAGAAGAGGACCAATCTCTTAATCCATTGGAAAATCAATAAGTAACTTAATTTTAATCAATACAAGACCAATGATTGGTTAATCTAGAGGATAGTAATATGAAAACATGAATTTTTAGATTAAACTTCTTACACTTTAAGCATACTTTTTGTTGATTTAAGAGTGGGCCAAGCCTTAAGCTTCAAAAGTAAGAGAAAAGACATTGATTTGATTATAACCTTGTCTTGATTTAGTGAAGTTGCCCTAGAACAAGTCCCTTAATCGTTAATTAATCCCCCTAGATCATTAAAAATCATTTCCTCGATCATTCAATCCATTAAGCAATCTTAAATTTCAAAGCTAGTCTTCTTTTGTAAATTTGTAAGCCTATTAGTTTAGTTTGGTAAATTTAGTTAATTTAATCACTGAAATTGGTATCTTTGGATAATTGTAAACCATTTTCCTTACTATTAATTATAAGTGATCTCTGTAAAACCATAATTTGAGTATAAAATACTCACTCTATTACTTGTGATCGGTATAATTGTTGTTTAGTTAGTTTTAACTTTGTTTTGAGAAAAAAGCTTTAATTGTTAAATTTGATAATTAAATTGGTTAATTTGATCTTAATAGAAACTAATGCAATAAGCATCCTTATGCCAACACCTTCAGATCAAACTTCATATGTTCAGACACATTTTTCCAAAATTCAGTTCCATAATTTCATCCTCAAATGACTCACTTGGGATTTTATAAAATAAAATTCCCACACTTCTTCATATCCAAGGTGCTTTCCTAAGAGTATAAACATTACCAAAGTAATGCCATAAGCATTTGAATGTTTTTAATCCATCTCATATTTCATGTTAAGTTTGAAATTTAAACTTCCTTTATTATGGAAATCAAATTTATTTGATCTACAAGTATTGAAACATGAATATGCATGGCATATAGTTAATTTCAATTACTAAAGACTACTAGAAACATTTGAAACATAAAAATTAGGTATAGTAAAATACCATCCATATTTGCGAAATGTTTGAGATCCTATGGATGATTAGACAAAAAACTCCTTAATAATTAGAAATGCCAAAACCTTAATTATTTAGCCATCAATACCTGCATATGTGCTAATTAAATGGGAGAAGGTAACAAGAATTAAAGCTTTGGGAACTGATTTTTAGAGTTTGATTAAAGATAAATTTTACGTTACATCATGTAATGGTTAGAATAAAAGTCGGATAAAGCATAATGTCATGCGAGGGACTAATATGGGGAAGCATTAGTAAGATTATAGCATGACATCATTAATTTGATGGTGTGTTGACCCTATATGGCTTGGTTTACACCACTTACATTTTGAGCTTGTAAAATTTTGTCTTAAAAATGGGATAACCATATTTTCAGTTCTTGATGTTTAACTAGCTTTTCAATTCAGTTTTATAACTTTAAAATTTTCTATTTAAATCTTATAATATTACACTTGACATCAATTCAGTCCTTTCATTAGATTTTATTAACAAAAGTCTGACGCAGACCAAAATAAAAGACACCTAAGAATCACGTGGACTAGGAGACAACCATATTTTCAATCCTTGATTTTAACTAGATTTCTAATTCAGTCCTATAACTTCAAAAATTTTTATTTAAGTCGAATGTCTTTGTATTTGACATTAATTCAATTCTTTTGTCAATTTTTGTTAACAAAATTCTGACATAACCCAAAAAAGAAGATACATAAAAAACTCGTAGGACATTCATAAAACGATGTTGTTTTTGTATAAAAATATTCAAGTCTATTTTTATAGAAACGACGTAGTTTTTTTAAATATAATACTATGGCGATTTTATATAAGGAACAAAAAAATTCTTAATCGATGTCTCTCTCACCTTTCTTCATGTTGTTTGCTTTTCATTCTACTTTTCTACATGTTTGATTTAACAAACATGAACACTATAATTCATTCAATAACATTGCTATTTCTTGTTGTTCCTGACAAAATGATAATAATGACAATGGAGAAATGCAAACAATAGATGCAATATAATGAAAAGCAAATGACGTGGAGAAATGTAGGAAAAACAAGATTGGGGATTCTTTTGTTTGTCATACAAAAACAACATAGTTTTGTATTAGAAAAACTACATCGTTTCTTTAAAAATAGGCTTGTATATTCTTATATGGAAACAACATCATTTTATGAGTGATTTACAAATTTTTTATGTGTCTTCTTTTTTGGAATATATTCTGTTAACAAAAACTAATAGAAGAACTAAATTGGTTTCAAATATAAAGATATAGGATTTAAATGGAAATTTTCTAAAATTATAGAATTGAATTGGAAAAATAGTTAAAGGTCAAGGATTAAAAACATGGTTGTCTTATTTTATGAGTTACCTATCATTTTTTTGGGGTCATATCATACCTCAATTAAAAAAAATTAATGAACGGACTGAATTGGTGTCAAACGTAGATGTGGTGGACATAAATAGAAAATTTTGAAGTTATATGAATGAATTAAAAAACTAGTTAAAGATAAAGAATTGAAAATATGGTTATCCTTCGTAAAAATTGATAGAGCGACCTTTGTTTTCTAAAAGCATTATATGAAAGTCTCAAATTCTGATTTGATATCATAAGAAACTCAGGATAATAAATCTAATAAATGGTCAACCTTTTGAAAAGTATTTTACTTTAGAGTCCAACCTTTAAAAGTTTTCAATTTAATGACCAAGATTCTAAAATTCATTCAACTTAAATATTCCATCAATTTTTTGTCGATGCACTTAACAAAACCTAATGCATGGATGCCCATGTATGAAAATGTGTACATATGAATGTCCTATATATACAACCCAACCATTAACTAATCTTTAAATATTTTCAATCTAATGAGCAACCTATTAAAAATTTTTAATTTATTAATAAACTTTTAAAAGTTTTGAATTTGGTAACCAACATTTAAACAGGTGATTAGATACATCAATATTTTAGTAGGAAGTATTGTATAACAATTTTTATATTTAGATAACAAGCATTTAATTATATTTTAAAGTCTCTTTTAAAGAATATTCAAGGATTAGATTTGATAAGTTTTTGACCTGAAAGAAAAAATTTATAAATAAATTTTAATTAAATATATAGTAACTACAAAATATCTTTTATAAATAAATTTAGATTTAAAGATATATTATTAATTTATAATAGATGATAGATATAACTTTAAAAAAATTATTCATTAAAAAGGTTGAAAACTATTCTATTAAAAAACTCAATATGTAATTTCATTATAAGCTTTTTAAAAAAATTTAAATTATTTTAAATATAATATTACGAAATTATTATGTAAACTTCATGTTTCTATCTTTTTATATGTTAGTTATGATAATAGTTATTAGTATAATAAAAAATAAAATGTATATATATATAATTAATTAGGAAGATAATGTAATTTGTAAAGAATAAGAATTTATAATACGTATGATATGACAATAAAGTTATTTTTTATTCTAATATATTATTTACTTATAATGTCTATATTTTTCAAAAAATATATGCTTATTTTAGTGAATATTATATCATATTTACTTTAATACTAAACTTCACCTTTCTATCTTATTACATATTATTTATGATATTATTTATTAGTATCTTAAAAAGATAATATAGATATAATAAGGAAGATAATGTAATTTTTCATGATTAAGAATTTGTAATGAATATATTATAACAATTATATCATAATTAATTTATTTATGAAAAACCTAGACATTATAAATAAATAATATATTAAAAATTAGAAAATAACTTCATTATCATGTCATACCTATTATAGATTTTTAATCATTACAAATTATATTATCTTTCTAATCATATTTGTATTATCTTTTTAAGATATTAATAACTAATATCATGAAAATTTTTTTGAAAATTAAAAGGAATATATTTTTATATTTATATCTACTCTTTGTTATAAATCAATAATATACTTTTAAATATAAATTTAATTATAAAAATATTTTGTAACTTCTATATATTTAATTTAAAATTTTATTCATAGTCAAAGACTTATCAAGTCTAAATTGTAAATATTTTTTAAAAGAAAATATAATATATAATTAAATATTAATTAATTAAATATAAAATTATTATATAATACTTCTTATTAAAATATTAATATATCTATTCATATGTTAAAAATTGATTACTAAATTAAAAATTTTTTAAAAATTAATTATTAAATTAAAAACTTTTAAAAATTGATTAATAATTAAGGTTGTGATTGGTTCGGGTGTTACGAATTTTTATTTTCATTTTGTTACGCACATAAATCACGGCATAAAACGTGTTTGATTGCGCTATTGTGTTGCAGTTTGGAGAGGCAAAGGCAACGAAAAACCACCACCCAATATAAAACACAAAAATAAAAAATAACAAAAAAATAATTATAATTGAAAATAAAAACTAAAAATAAAAACTAAATCAAACAAAGTCGTTGATAAGTAATTAGATTATTTACTCTCTAACTCAATTCACGCAGTAAACATTCGTTTTTACATCTCCAAATATTTTATATTTGGATCTATTATCATTCTATCAACTCTGCTCTACATTTTTTCCAAAAAAAAAAAAAAAAAAAATCTCTGCTCTGCATTCCTTTCCACCTAGTGCGAGCATCTAAAAAAAAAACAAAACTGTGCATTGATGCTACCGGGGAAAATGCTAAAAAAACTTGCAATACCTTTTCACTTCTCTACGTACAAAAATGTCTGCAGTCCAGCCTCCCACGTACAATAAACGGCTCCTGTTCAGTAAACGTTGAGACCGTCCTTCCTTTTTCCCTTTTCTCTTCTTCGCTTTAGAGACCAAGAGTCTGCAGTTCTCCCTTTCTCAAAAGATAACAAATGTTCCCGGTGAATATACATGTGTACTCTTGATAACCAACAAAAATGTCTTGTTATTCTCTGATGATTCTTTTCAATCTCTTTCTTTTCCGGACCGACTGGCTTGGATACAGGATAATTGCCAGGAATAAGGCAAATGCAAGACCTACTACCCCACTAAAAGGTTGGAATGGGCGAGTCCCAGTAAACCAGAGCGGTGAAATAAGCTTATAGGTCAAAAAGCCACCTCTTTGTAAAACAAAACTTGATGCCATTATCCCAGTGCGCAACCCAATTGGAATAGCAAGATTGCCTTTGCTTCTTTGTCGTAACCCTGCAAGAGCTAAAGATAATAGCCATAGACCAGGCACTGCCCGAAGAGACCTGCAAACCAATAGGCAGATAGTTTACAATGTGTCTAGCCGCGACGATCTGAGTTTAACATAAATAAATATGCATCATGAGTAAAATCTTCAAATAGCATTCTGTTGATGCATTTAATGTCAAAATGTGTGCATTCATTTGAATAATCATAGGCCAAATGACATTAGATGATGTTTGCTATACGATCATATATCGATAGGTATGTGATCAGAACAGGATAAAATGTGTGAATTTTATATCCTGAGGACGATCTTAACAGGGACAGCAAGAGAACAAAAAGGGAAAAGAACTGCAAGACAATGGTAATGTCATAATTCAAAATAAGAGAGGAAGAAAATACCCCTGGAGAAGAGAAAAAACAAGCCCTGAAATGATAATTCCTTGATGATAACCAAGATCAGTAGCGATCTCTTCAGGCAGCCATGACCTAAAAAGCAACTCCTCAACAAGAGCAACCCCAGCTGCAGTAATGATTCCTCGACTAGCCAACAGTGTTAACTCACCAAACACTTTGAGACTTGTCATGGCACTTAAAGATGGTGAAAGGAGAATTGAAGGCCATGAGAAACTGACACAGCCCACCAAAGCATTTATCGACTGTATTGACATCACAAGTACCATTCCTCCAATGAATCCCTTAAAAAAGTTGCGGATCTGCAACCAATGGGCTCAACAGTTAACAATTTGGCTAATTGTATGATGTAATAAAAGTATTCATCAATCTCCAACACATCCCATTATGATGATAGCCAGAAAAAAAATCTCGAGCTAAAATATCTGAGGTAGTAAGTTATAAGAATGAATGGACAGCATTCTCAGCAATCTATTAAGAAAAGACTGTTTATCTGGATGACTAAGTCACTGCAAATATTTCAGGAAAAGAATGGACAGACCAAGAAAAGAGAAAAAACAGAGGAGGAGTTTAATCATCTGATCATGAGCTGTTCACAATATTATGATTACAAAAAATGTAGAACAATTGATTCGGAAGTAGAATAAATTCATCCATGATTCATTTAAGCTACCATAACCTGAAAATGAAGGAACTAATTGCCATTGCAATTACAGCATCAAGCGCCATAGAAAATGCATTATGTTATTCCAATAAGAAAATTATTCATTATGATGGGGATAAAAAAAAATTTGTTAATATTCTTAGACTAATGTGGCATAACTTCAATTGATATCCAAGCTCAAGGAATGAAATATATGTACTGTTAACATATTCTGGCTTATAGGATACATGTGACTCTTACCATTGACGGCTTTAACTAATGTTGCAGAGCTAATCAATGTATTCTCAAGCACTTGCAAACCCAAATAAATCCATACAGATCAAGAAGTTCTTTTTTCATAAAATGTTGGATTTCTAGTGTACCTTAGATGGTGAAATCAAATCCAGTCCGTATCGTGCAAGTGGATCTTCATAACCACGTATTCTTTTGCCCCATAATACAATAAGTATCATAACAGCAGTATAGAGACCAAAAATGCTAACGAGCTCAGCAAATCTGGATGAGCTACCAGTTGTCCAGCTCTGTACAAGTGATGGAAGCAATGGAACAATGACCGGCGACCATAAAACAAGTATCATTCCGACAAATCCAAGAATCCTTGCAAAGGAATTGTAAAGAACCAGAACCGAAACATTATTTGGCAAACTTTTCATGAAAATAAAGAAGGAATTTGCAATCTTATTACAGAATGGAATCAAGAAATATTTGTAATCTGTTCTTTCATGTCTTCCCTACATCAATCCAAATGATCAACCCAAACTGTTCACTGAACCAGATGACTCCATCAGGGAAATGTAAAGCATATGCAACTTGAGAATGGGAAGGAATTCCTTGTCAAAATCATCATTCATCAGAAAAAGATAAATTCCCAATCCAAATAACAAAATTTTGGCTTACTCAATTTGAAACTTATTTTAGCGATGGGTTGAAAATCACAGAATTAAGAATTATCAAAGTCTAACTCCCAATCTTGACCAAATCCAATGAAGCTAATTATTGCAGACAGATCGTTTTGCCTCAGAGCTTACTTACATCAAATGGTTATTGAACTGAACATTGCCCAAAAAGATATTTACGACAGTGAGTTGTGGATAGTGAAGTTATAGCAAAGACAAAAATTAGAAGAATGCAAAAAGAGAGAGAGAAAAGTATCACAAGTAGCATACTAAGCAGCATTAAGTACCTCTGATACAAAGGACGCTCAGCTATTCGCAGAAACAAGATAAGCCTATCAGTAAGACTCATTGCACCTCGTATACCACCCCAAAGCAATGCAACTTTACCAACTAGCCTCAATATGCCACCCCTTTGCCCCAAGTCGGCTAATATTGCGACCAGCCTGTTGCTTTGAACAATATACGTAAACTTCAGGACCAAATACCTATCAGGCAAGCCTGTTTAAATGAGAAGTAGAGGCAGTCGGATTTTAACCTTTCTTGATCAAGTTCACCATCTTCTTTTGTAGGAACCACTGGTCCAGCAACTGACATAGCTTTCTCAGCAAGGCTTGTGACTAGACTGTTATTTTGATTCTTTTCAGATATTGGCTCATCTATCTTGTCAGCCACCTTCTGAGGATTTGATTTCTGCTTAAAGGGCCCGGATGAAATTTCCACAATTTCCTTTTCATTGTATTGACCCTTCAGAGTTTTTAAAAGAGAAGCAAATTACACGACCCAAGTTGTCAGGGAGAAGTAAATACATAATCAGCAAGTATCAATAAATGACAGGAAGAGAAGAGAAAAGCATCCTGGTTCTGAAAAAATTCGAAGACAATGAAAGGCATTTTTAAATTTAAGAACTGCAAAGAGATCTGTCTAATGATGCTCATGCGTACATGTTTCAAACAAATTAGGAACATTATTTTCTAATCATAAATTTTCACAAGCCAAGATTCCTGTAGACCTAGGTTTAAAGATCCATGATAATAGTACACAGCACAAAAAGCCTAGCAAGATTTGTCACCTGTTGCATTAGTCAAGCAGATATTATAGGAACATTATTTTCTAATCATAAATTTTCACAAACCAAGAATCCTGTAGACCTAGGTTTAAAGATGCATGATAATAGTGCACAAAGCACAAAAAGCCTAGCAAGATTTGTCACCTCTTGCATTAGTAAAGCCGATGCTCCCAGAGCAGCCGTAACAGCACCAACCATAACACTATCACTATTTTTAGTCCTCAACTCTGTTTCTTCTCTATCTCTGATTCTTGTAGCATTCATCCTGGTAACTGGATCAGTTCCATTGGTAATCTTTTGGTCAACATCCCTTGCACTATATTTTTTTCCAATTTCTTCCCCATATCTTTCACGACCAACAGACTTTAAGCTATTATCATGTCCTGTAGCTACAACGAAAAATTTTCGCAATGCAGCTAAGCTAGTTCCTATAATAACACCAACTGGTAGGAATCTTCTCAGGTAACTTGTGCCCAGAACAGCAGATGAAATGGCCCTCACTATATGCTCCCCATTAAGAGTACCACTTTTTTTGGAAGTACAATCTGAGCTAAAATTTTTACCATCCAAATGCCAAGTGTGATTTTTGTCACTTACTATAGCCCAAGACACGGCATTTGCTACTTCCTCCAGATCTTTATCAAGACTGGGTCTCAGTCCTTTCATGGTAACTGTACTCAATTTACGACCTGCTTCAACCTTCAAAGCATCCAAAACAACACTTTTCACTGTTTGCATCAGTTCTTCCAGTCTATCATCATCATATTGTAGATCTTGATCAAAAGTCTCCTCTGTACTATATTCTCCTACAGGTCCATGTTGGTTTTCAGTATCTAATATCACAAATGGAGGTTCAATAATGTTGCCTGACTCATTCAATTTTGCAGAAGAATGATCATAAACTTCCTCACCAGCCCGATTATGATTTGTAGCATCTCCCTTTGATCCTTCAAAGCTTCCTGGTTGTTCCAAGAGTTTCCATTGACCTTCTTCTGGGAAATAGTCAAGTAACAAAGCAGTTGTTGTATCTAAATCCAATGGTTTAGTCTTTGTCATCTTAGAAAGCTGATATCGGGCCAAGTATCCATTATGTATATAATCACCATATGGGAATGCATTTACACACAATGGAATCTTACTTACATGCCTATCATTATAATCAGCCAAAAATTTGTTCCCAACTAAGTGGTCATGCTCCTTTCCTCCTTTAGCATGGTTACTAGCAGTAATGCCCAACAACCCATCAG
>JAOXYD010109375.1:0-11511 GCA_028565735.1 Pinacopodium congolense
ATTTTATTTGATCATATTTTAATTTAATTTAAATTACTTTCCTAGAAATGTTCTATAGGATCACATCTTACATGATTTTTTGTTAAAAAACTAAAGAAGCTAACCTCAAATTCAATCCTCAAGAATTAGACAAGAGTCATTAAAGTATATAATGAGGTTCATTTTAGTCTCTAGGGTCTCACATGATGTAAGTTAAGAAATTGAGATTTACATTAATCAATTTTGTGGTCATTTTTACACTCATGGTACGAGTCGTATATTATAATATTTACTCACTTTTATGGGACAATCATAGTAATTTTTTGTTTAATCTAAAAAAACATTGAGGAAACATTTCTTGATTACTTCATCTTAAACAAGGTTTATCATAAAAAAATTCATGATTCATTTGATTGGTCCCACTCAAATCAGTTATCATAGGCAAACCTCTAGTAGAATTGCTCCAACTTAGTTAAAGTTTCTCTTCTTAATTTTTCATAACAAAATCATGAAAAATCTCATATAAAATTAGATCTTTTCCTGTTTCACCTAAATTTGGAAAACCATTCTTTAAGAGTTCTACATCTTATGATTCAAATTCAATTACTCCTTAAATACCTTGATCAATGATGTGACCTTACTTTGGTCACTAAAGCACCTCTAAAACATGCAGTTAATTCAGATCACATGTCCTTTATAGTTTCATATTTTTAGAACTAACTCAAGATATTGTTATCTATGCTACTTAGTAATGTAAAACGAGTTAATGAGTTCTTCTTTTTCTACAGTTTGTATGTACCACAGTCCCTTTTATGTTGGGTAGTATTATCCTTCTTAGGAATGTCTATGGTTAAGTTTAAAGGTTCCAAACCTTTTTGCTCTTATAACACATATTGGATTTTCATACTCTAGATTTCATAATTATTTCAATTTATTTATACGTCACAGTCCCTTTTATGTTGAGTAGTATTACCCTTCTCATTAATGTTTATGGTTATGTTTAAAGGTTCCAAACCTTTTTTCTTTTCTAACATATATTGGATTTTCATACCTAGATTTCGTAATTATTGCAATTTAGTTTCTCACCCTTATTAAATTTAACAACAATATTTTTTGAAATAGTAGCCATTGTTGAAACACTAAGTTTCTATAATAAAAAAAATCTGCACATTAATGTTATATTAGTATAATGTAAAGTTACTAATTGTACTACATTTGTTTATAAAATGGAAAGACCACTTATGTGTTTAGTCATCACTCATATAATAATTGAATCCTAATTACCATACTCTATACCATATTTCTTATGTACAATAAGTAACATATTACAGATATTTATTACATATATGTAACATAAGTAATAAATATCAAGTGTATGTATTCATAAACGAACATATTACATAATGTTCACTACAACATACTAAATGCCTATAGGTAATAAACCTACATGGAATAAAGTTGATGAATTTAGGTAATAAGGATTGTGAAGAGCGATATAAAATGGCTCCCACTATTTCCATTAGGAGGCTTGTGAACTACAAAGGCTTTATCAATTTCCTTCTTTGAATCTCTCTTATAAATGTCATCCGCAACCAACTATAAGTTTTCGTGTTAGGAGTTTCCTTATTCCAGGACATTTGTAATATTTCACTTTTAGGTTGAGGTAATGTTGAAAATAAAGTTATGTACCTAATTTCATTTTATACATAAGCCAAAAAAACCTTTAAACTACAATCCTTGCATCAAATTATTAACTGTAATAACATGTTGTATTAGGTCTTCTCCAGGCTATAAACACCTATTGAATAATTGTGTAGTCATGCTATTTATACGTCTCTTTTGTGTCTCAGTTCAGGGAAGTCTAAAGGTCTTCTTAATGATGGGCATCTTCTTGAAAAAAATAAAATTTCAAGAATTAGAGGATTACAAATAAATTTTTAAAAACCATAAAATAAACAAATTATTTTGCCTAGTATAAAACAAACACATGCTCATAAAATGAAGTCAATTGATTAATAAAATTATGCTATGAATTTTGAATTAATTAGAAACTTATTTATAATTTTATTATTGTTAAACTAATCAATTTAGTAACTTTAGTTTGATTATAAATTTATTTCTAATTATCAACGATTTAATAATTTTTCATTATTTTGTTCAATCAAAAACTTCTTTCTAATTTCAACTAAACAAATTAGTTTGATTTAATTAGAAAACTTATTTCTAAATTCAATTCAACTAAACTAATTAGAAAGCTTATTTCTAATTTATTGTACTTAAAAACTTCTGATTTAACTAAACAAATTAGTTTAATTCAATTTGAAAACTAATTTCTAATTTTAATTTAATTAGAAAACCAATGTCTAATTTTATGCTTATTAGACACAAATTTCTAATATTTATTTAACTAAATTAATTAGTTTATGCAAATTAGAAAACTAATTTCTAATATGATCAATAATAAGGCTATTAAGTCTTTAAGCCTAATAACTAAATATAAGAAGTTCAAATTTAGGTCCAAATACATAGTCCAACAATAAAACAAAGAATAGCTCAAAAGTTATGATTGGTGCATGCCGTGCACATGCCATTGGCAAGCAGTCTGGCGATTGTACTGCACATGCCAGCTTCAATAGAGGACGGGGTTGGTGGATGCTCCTCTAATTTAATCTCTAGCCTTCTGTGTTTTTTTTTATGTCTATTGTTTTTTTTTCTTGTTTTGTTCTCCATTGTTTCCACTGCTAGTGACTAGATCCACTCAAACACACTCTTATCGGCAGAGGTTGTTTCCAATTTTCTATTTTCTCAGTTTTATCTTTTCTCCGTCTTCCTTACTTTCTATTGTGTTTTTTTTAATAATTCTATCTGAACCCAATAATAGTGGCATCTCCCCATCCTCATAAACCCATTTTTCTTGTTTTAGGTTGTATAACACAAAAAATATGATAGGAAAGAGCATCCAATATTTGTTTCTTAATTTTTATATCCACCACAAATCAGGGGTTGGGCAAAAGTTAATCACACGAGTAGTCCACAAAACAAAGCCATAAAATAAATCAGAGTGTAGAAAATCTCAAACTAAAAAGTATTAAAGTATGAGGGTGTATGATTGAAACCAAATTTGAAATTGGTTTTCATATAGATAAGAATCAAGAACAAATCACACATGGCAGATACACATATACTGAAATCTGTATAAACAACATAGTATATTCAAATCCATTAACTTGATAAGAATAATTGTAATTATCTGAAATAATCAACAGATAATCTCATAATGTATATATATAACATGCATATTCAACCTTGCTTTAATACCAATGTTATAAATTAAAACATATTCATAAAGATTATCTTAAACGTGATTATGACATATGCATTAAAATAATAGCAAGCATGCACTTGAATTGATATTTTAATTCTACAAATTAGAGAACGTAGTAATTCTTTTGCAGAATTTGTAAAAAATTTTAATGATTAACTTATCTCATTATTTTGAATTTAAACACCTTATATAATTAAATTCAAAATATTAACTACTTTTAATAGTTAATGCATGATTAATGACATGAAACCCCCTATAAGTGTACATCAATCATCACGAAGCCTAAACGGGCATGAGTTCGAACTCACTTATTGATCAGATTTTGATTTAAAATCAGCCTTTAGAAATATTTTAATTTAATTAAAAAATAATTTTATTACTTTTTATAAATTTTTAATGGAAGAGATGGCTATGTGTGGTTCTTTCTCTTGGTTGAAACAAGCCATGAATGTATAAAAGTAATTCCTTATTTATAGCAAAAAGAGTTTATAAGAGGTTAGTAATAATAAATTATTGAGAGAAATAAGTAAGAGAAATTTTCATTTAAGATTTAACAATGGGTCCATTCGTAGTCTAGGTAAAAGCTCAGATTCATTGTCACTCTTACTAACGATCCTAACTATATTCATTACCATTAAAAATGGAACTAAAATAAGTTATTCTTCATAAGAACCCCAACTATTCTAATCAATAATTCAATTTCGTACTACTTTTGAAAGACATAATCGGTTTTAGTTCACAAATCGAGAGTTGATGCTAGTATTAGGTATTACCTACAAAGAAGTGCAAGCCAACATATGATTTGAAACTGAAATCATTTCAGGATTGATAAACACCAAAAAACATAATTTCGTCGACTTTTGGAAATGTGGATTTGCTTTAGATGTTTGTTTATTCCCTCTAAGACTTTTACTGTTCTTATTCTCTGATGGATGAGAATTCAGTTTATAGTTAATTCTTTTCATGTATCACAAATCACCTCAACTCATAAAACTTTATATGGGTAATTATGTAATTTTTATCACACAAAAACAATACTTGTATACATCATAATGTGAATAACAAGTAAATGAGCAAAAATATGACTGTAATTAAATTCACAAGTGTCAGAACAATTCGAGCAATACAATCATATATATATATACATGTTACAACATTATGCTAATAAGGACTTATCTATTATACCCGTCCTTTCAACATGTCTAATAAATGTTTTGGACAGTAAGCTGTTAGTTAACGGATCTGCTATCATAAGATCAGTACTACTATGCTCAATTGACACTTTACATTTTTTTCACTTCTTCTTTGACATACAAGTACTTCAAATCCATGTGATTTACACCATTCAACTACTTATCATTTTTAGAAAAGAAAATAGTTGTGGAATTATCACAATAAATTCGTAACAGTCTGGTGATATTGTCGACAATACCAAGGCCTAAAATAAAGTTCTACAACCACAATCCATAAACCGTGGCCTCAAAACATACCACAAATTCAGTTTCTATTGTAGAAATAGCAATGATAGACTACTTTATACTTTTTTATGAAACTGTTACTCCAGCTAATAGGAACATATAACCGAATGTAGATTTTCTTGAGTCTACACAATTAGCATAGTCTAAATCCGAGTACCCTATCACCTCCAAATGGGTTGACTTTCTGTATGTGAAGATATAATCCTTGGTGCTTTGCAAATATTTAAGGACTTTCTTTGCAGCTTTCTAGTGGTCTATCCCAGGATTACTTTAATTTCGGCGCAACATTCCAATAGTAAAACCGATATTCGGCCGAGTGTATATCTGAGCATACATTAAGCTCCTAGCTATTGATGCATAAGGAATAAACTCCACTTCTTTACGTTTCAAATCGTCCTTTGGACACTGCATTTGACTAAATTTTTCCTCTTTCTGAATTAGAACTATCCATGCGAAGCACTTTTCTATATTAAATCTCTCTAATACTTTCTCAATATATCCTTTCTAAGACATTCCTAATAATCCTTGTGATTTATTACGAAATATTTCTATTCTTATCACATATGATGTCTCACCCATATCTTTCATTTCGAAATTATTAGAGAGAAAATTCTTTACATCATGTAATAAAGTCATATTATTTAGCAGTAAGAACACTATCATCAACATATATGACTAATATAATGAACTTACTCCCATCGTCAACATATAAGACTAATATAATAAACTTACTCCCACTGACCTTTATATAGATATACCAATCAATAGTATTCTCTACAAAATCATAAGACATAATGGTATCATTAAACTTCAGATACCATTGTTAGGAAGCTTGTTTCACTTCATATATTGAATTCTTTATTCTATACACTAACTAATCATTTTCTGTGGTTTTAAAACCTTCCAGTTAGTCTATATACACTTTTTCTTCTAACTCATCATTTAGAAAGGTAGTCTTTACGTCCATTTGATGAAGCTCTAAATCATAATGAGCCACCAAAGCTATAAAAATTCTTAAAGAGTCCTTGTTTGAAACCGGAGAGAAGGTCTCCTTATAGTCAATGCCATCCTTTTGAGTGTAACCTTTGGTAACAAGTTTGGCTTTATACCTTTCAATATTGCCTTGTAAGTCATGTTTGATCTTAAAGACTCATTTGTAACCCACTTGCTTTGCACCTTTTGGCAACTGAACCAATTCCCAGACTTGGTTTTCATCTATTGATTTCAACTCTTCTTTCATAGTATTGAACCACTTTTCAGAATTATTACATTTCGTGGCTTGTTTAAATAAGACTGGATCCTTATCAACACTCAAGTCACATTCATGTTCATATGAATAAATTTCATAGTGACTTAAAATAGCTAGTCTTCTTCGCCTTATAGACCTTTGTAATGTTATTTCTTGTGGCATCACTTGATCATTTGTAACTTGGGCATTTACAACTGGTTCTTCATTAATATGGTCAATTTGTAGAGTTGGAACATTAATTTGTTGTGCTGATATGTTACGTATCCATGATGCAAAAAGTAGAATAACAATCGGGGAAACAACACTTGATTGAGGAGTTTCAACTTGACTCTCTTCAATCTTCACTTTTTTTAGTTCCCCACTCTCATTGATTTGTTCATTCTCAATAAATCAAGAATTACTAAACTCAACTATTCTCGTACTATGGTTAGGACAGTAAAATTTGTACCCCTTTGACTTTTTAGGATATCTGATGAAATAACCACTAACAGTTCTCACATTAAGCTTCTTTTCATGTGGATTATATAGCCTTGCTTCTGCCGGACAACCCCAAATGTAAAGGTGTCGTAAACTAAGTTTCCTTCCTGTCCATGGTTCATAAGGTGTCTTAGGAATTGCCTTACTAGGAATCTTATTAAGCAGATACACAACGGTCTTTAATGCATTAATCCATAACGATAAAATCAATGGAGGAGAAAATCTATTAGATAAGCCATATGATAAGTATGCATTAGGACCAGTTATGTACTGGTATGATCATGAGAGATTTTATGATTGGTTATGCTTTACATTATTGAGATATGATATAGACTGATCTTGGTTGATGCATTGCTCCTGATCATGTCCCTAATTGAGACATTAATATAATTTGATTATGTTTGTATACTATAAGTGATGGATAGATTGTTGGTGATGCTTATACTCCCTACATTCATTTGGGATTAAGAGAACTTTATAGCTATTATGAGTATACGTTAATGGTTAGGTAGTTGGTAATATATTATTTCCTATAAAAACTTAAGGTTTAGTATTATAAGGATTACCCCTAAGGACTAGAGTTCTATAGATGCTCCTTTTTCATAATTATATATGTTTTTTATTTGAATAGAATGCATCATGATTATGTACGTTTATTATTATATTAGTATAGTATTGTATATGAGCATGTCATTAGACATTGTAAGGTAATATGAACTTATTCAATCAAGTTTGACCCTCTTAACTTTTTTTTTTTTTTTTTAGTAAAGGTTTTGTAGGAATGACTTCCAAGAATTATCAGTTTTGTATCTTAGCCATAAATATTTTTGTCTTGTTTTATCATTCAATGTATATTTATTCTAGCATTCACAGTAACATAACTTAGAATGTATTATTATTTCTTTTTGACATGTATGATTGATATGATTATTGTATTTTTTGAATTCTTCAGACGTCTATGATATTGTTTTATTTTGGTTATTAAATATATGTCTGTCATTAAATTATCAAGCTTATGTGTGATTTGAGGGCTTCAATTCTCAGGTCCTACATGCTGATCACATGCCTATTTTAAATCGTGATAGGAGTGCAGTTTCACAAATACCTTCTCTTAAGCCTGAACCATTTTTCAATCCTTAAGCGTCACCTTTGATTTAATTGATCTATGAAGATTGCTAAATATACTTTCAAATCTTGGCATGTGGCTAGTGCAATCATTATCAATAAGCTTCTTATCATAATAACCTTGATCTAAATGAGAGGTTATAGATAATTTGTCAGCAGTTTCCTCCAACTTAGCTATAAAATTAGTTTGTTGTTAGGGTTGTTCTTGACTTTGCTTTTTCTTTATTTTGTAGTATAATTCAAAATGACTCATCTTCTTATAGAATCTACATTAAATAGACCATTCTTTTTTTGTATTAGTAGTCCTTTTCAAGTATATTATCTCTTTTGCGCATCTCACAAATAGGAAAATTTTCCTACTTACCTAGTTCTTTAAAGTTCATAATAGCTTTCCCTTTCCAATCTTATCCCCACCAGGCTTCTTCCATTTCTTAGCAGGAAATTTCCCTTTAAACCATGCTTTAAATGCCCATGCAATTGCACCCCTTCAGTTACACCTTCTCCTTTATCTCTCATCCTTGATCTTTTCTCTTGAGTTTGTAACTTGCTAATGATCTTTACAATTAAAAGATTTTTCAAGTCATAAGTCTTCTCAATTGAAAAGATTTTAGCTTCAAACCTTGTTAGGAGACTAATAAGCATTTCCTCCACCACTTTCAAATCACTAAAGTCTTCCCTTAGGAGTATAATCTTATTTACAACATGTATGAGTAATGAGGAATGCTTTTATACTATTTCTCACTCTCTCATCCTTAGTACATCAAACTCGTGTATGCCTTCTTCTTGATTAACTAGACCTGATAGTTCTCACTTATAAAAAATGGAGGACCTGTCCTTAGTGAATTGTTAGAAGCGATCTCACCCACTCCTCATGGTGTTTATTCTGTCACCTTACAAGCACTTAAAAAGAAAGTTCACTCACCCCCTTATAAGACCCTTAAGAATTTATAATTTTGATACCATTTGTTCTCTCTTTTTAGAGGGTTTTTAATGAACTTCTATTCTACACATATCTTAAAATAAGACTTGTAGAAGTTTAAATACAATAAAAGATTTTAAATTACGTATTGCTATGCTAACTAATTAGATATGATATGGCAGAAATTGAACATTGCTAAATAATATAGAGTAGGATTTTTTATTAAATAAGCATAAAATAAAAAATATCCTTCGATTGAACCCCTTCAAAAAATTATCATAAAAAAATTTTAGTTAGATGAAACCAGTTAGGCAAGACAACATTGTATATGGCATAACATGTGGTCATATTTTTAGACAATAGGAGATCAACACTGATCTCATGTCTCTTAATGATGTCATGAATTCCTATGGAAGAAATCATTTTTCTTTAATAAAGGAAGTGTGGTTCAACGATGGTTGGTTAACGAAATCATTATAATTCTATCAAGACCTTACTGTTCTCTTATATATGTGATGCTAACTTGAAGATTTGAATATAAGCAATGCTGAATTGAAGATTTGAAGAATCTTCCAATCTAATATGAAGTATTTGTTTTGAGAATTGTATCTATTATACCCTAAATCATATCTAGTATATTTTATTTATTTTTATAATTGATAACTTATATAGAATAATTGAGATGCATAATTTTGGATATATGTAATGAATTACGAGGCTTTGTAAAATACAGAATCTTAGTAATAAAATTTCTATCACTTCTTTAATTTCTTTATCTCCTTTAACTTCTTCATGGTATTAGAGTAGTAATTCCTATTTCTCTATCATTTTTTATTTTTCTCTTAAACTCTCTTATTTGCTATAATTATCTCTTCCTCTAACTTTGCAAAGGATGTGGTAGCTACATCACCTAGTTTGGTAGCTGAAGGTGACGTTAATACCTCCCAGTGTTTTGAGTTTGGTGTTGTTAAATGAATTTAACTATTTACCTTGATTATAGGTAATCATCATTGATCTTAATAGAAGACCAAATTTAGAGTTTATCAATGATAAAAGAAAGCCTCATACTTTAATTCACTTAGATATGAGGTTTAGCTATCAAAGGATTAGCTTATAATGTTATGACTTCTTAACTCTATGGATGTCATCTTACCAAAAAATTTCAACTATTCTGAGTAGTTGTTAGATCTTCAAGAAGTAGTTTGAGACATGTATAGTAATCAAAATAATTGTGATTGGATTTTTCAAATTCAATAAGAGATTGATACCCTTGGTTAAGATAAAAAACCATTTTTAAGTCTGTTAGGTAGTGCTTAAATCGGAGTTTGATTGATTTAAAAATGTTAACCTAGTATTTTTTTCATAAATGAATGAAAGAATAGTAAAATTTTCAACTCTTAACAATAAGTATGATGACTTAAGGTGTCATATTCTTATAAAAGCTGAACTCCCATCTTTAAAAATTATATGTGTAACAATCCATTATGAGAAAATTTGTGAGAAGGTTATGCTTTGAAGTACTAGTGTACTTGTTTTAAATGATTGTGCCTATGTTGCTAATCAATCCTCATACAAAAATAATTATAAAGGCAAATGTTCGAATATTAAGTGTGAATGTCTTAATTCTCCGAGACATTCAATAGATCATAATTGAAGTCTCCACTTAGAATTGAAATCCAAATCAACAAATGGTAAAGTTGGAGGTAAGAAGAAACAAATTACTGATCATAGAGCATACATTGAAACATATATTACTGAGACCTTTTCCTCAATCTTACTCAATTCATATTTAATCACTTGTAATTCACTTCATTCATGCACACTGATACTAAAATATATAATCCTTAATATATATCATCATCCATATCTAAAAATATAAGAAACACTCAAAATAATCATATAAAGCATTTATCAAGACACATAAAATTTTAAACAGAAAGAACATTTAAAAAAGCTCTTCAACCAGTACAAACTAAAAGAAATTAAAAAACCATTTATACAATCTAATAAAGATTTTTGACATGTACAAACTTTAAAAAATATTAAAAAATATCATCTACTGATATTATACACAACCAGCAAACAACACAAGAGAAAGAATTAAAAATCACAAAATTTCATTAGTTTGGTCGACCAAACAACACGTATCAGTAGATCGATTGACCTTCTATTGGCCGATCTATTCTTATCGGTCGACTAATAGTCGTCGCTGCTCAATACACAAATAGGAAATATAAAAGAATTCACTAATAGTAAGCAGAAAACAAAACTAAATTACAATTTCAATATTTTGATTGTTCAATCGACCGAACAACTAATATCGGTCGGCTGATATACCTATACATCACATTCGGTTGGCTGATCTAATCCCATCGATCAATTGATAGTCCACAATATGCAATTAGGACATTCCCCCAAAGTAATTAAAAAAATTTATTTTCAAGAAATCAATTATTCTATCCAAGTAAAAATTATGCAATTTATCAATATAGGTTCAAGGCGTACCTCCCTTTTATGTTCATCACCAACCTTTTATACTTACAGTCTTTACATCTTTGGTTTAACAATATTGGCGATTTTTATTTTTCTTTTATACTTTTGGAGATATTGTTTAATACCTGATAGGAGTCAAATTGATATGATTTTCATGATTAATTTGTTGAATTATGATCCCTAAATCAGTGTTTAATTGTTGAATTGATGCCTTATATTGTTTGATTTGCAGAATGAAGCTTAATGATGAAGATTAGAGAAAAAACATCAAAGAATACCTCTTGTTGCTATCCATTAACGGCACTATCTTGCTGAAGAACAGGGGACCGTTTAACCCTCCAGAAGTAAGGCTATAACGGCACCCTGTGAGGGTGCCCTTGTAGGGTGGTAGGGTGCCGTTGAACTCCAAGTCAACAATTTCAGCTTGGTATCTTGCAGATTTCAAACTTGGCGTGATATCCATTAA
>JAOXYD010109396.1:0-11511 GCA_028565735.1 Pinacopodium congolense
ACATCCCCTGTATAGTAACTGCCACATCAACAGCCATGTCACTCGCCATGTCAGCACATATGCCAATCACCACTGTCACGTCAGCATGATCAACCCGCCACAGCAGCACTCCTGCCACATCAGTGCCCAGTCAACTCTAAATAATTTTAGAGGATATTTAATAATTTTATTAAAATATAAAGAATTTTTAATATTTAAAAAAATATATAAGAATATTTGATAATTTTTAATATTGAGGGGTTTAGAGATATTGACTTGCAGGCAAATTAGAAGTTTAAAATGGGCAAAAGTGGAAAATCCAGGAAGTTTTTATCTCAACTATATATACTGTCTTTAAGGGCCCTTCCTCACATTTATTAAAAGCTTTCACTACAACACGTGGAACTCACTTTCTAAAAGCCCCCATTACTGTTAGATATTCACTATTTTGCCACCATAATCATCATCTTCATCATCAACCACCATGTGTGGCGGTGCTATCCTTGCCGACTTTATCGCTCCGACAACCAACACCAATCTCCTGTCATCCAAACGTCTGACGGTTGAGTTCCTGTGGCCTGATCTGAAGAAAAATGTCAGCAAACGATACTCTAAGCCATCTGGTGTGGATTTTGTTGACGATGACTTTGAAGCTGATTTTCAGGGCTTTAAGGATGAGTCCGATGTCGAGGAGGACGACGATGATGTCTTGATCGATGTCAAACCTTTTGCTTTCTCTGCTACTGCCTCTGCTCCTAATCCTGTTAAGGATCGCAATCGGAGTCAGTCACGAGGTAAAAGTTTTATGCTTTGTTGGGTTTTCATTGTTGATTTGAACTTTCTTTATTTCTGTGCTTTAGATGGGTTTAAGCTTGAGATGGGTGTTATCTTTGGCTCTTTTCTGGGTTGGAAATTACCCTTAAAGAGTCAAACTTTAATTGGTTTTTGTGTTTTGTGCAACTGCTTATCTTGCTTTTTCTGATTGAAGTTCAGGGGTGCTTTGTGCGATAGAAATATGTTTTGATTGATTAGTTAGTTGTGGACTTGTGTTGATCATTTTGTAAAATTGGATTTGCCTCCACAACCTTACGTTCATGGACTTTTTGGAGTTCATGAGTTCATTTGTCTAATATCTTTGGAATACTGTTAGTTGGATTGTGATTCTGTTTGTGATTTTGTGAGATCTTTTGGTTCTGGATGTTGGTAGATGACTTCTTTGAGATCTTTGATGGAAGAAATATTGAGATTATGGGTTTTCTAGACAATTAAAGTTTTTTCTTTGGTGGAGAAACAAATTCTGGTTTGTTGTAAATACTTGTAAGATGTTCCTTTTTCGTTGATGTATCTGTTACCTCTTATATATAATAATTCTTTAACTGGTTTTACTTTCCGTTTTCCGTTTAAATCTCTTCCCTTTTTCGCTTAGTAGTGGAATTGAAATAACTTAAAGCCAAAAAAAGAGGCCTCTAAGTTTTCAAGATCTAAGATTTTTCACCTTTTGTTTGTTGATTGTTTTCACTGTGTGTTTGCATCGATGGTTCTATTTGTTCTGATGTGGCTTCTTTCCTGTGATCTTTATTGATCATATTGTAAGATAAGTTGTATTAATTTCTATCCATTTTATTAATGATAGATTTGTCTTTGTTATGGTAAATTGATTGATATATTTGATTTACCCAAAAATGATAGATTTGTTATCAATTCATAAGAGATCCTAGCTAATGAGAAAAGCTTTTGGCAACCAGCACTTCTTCTGTGTTGGCTTTAAAATTTGCTTCTTTTCTCCTGAGAATAAGTTTGAAATTCGACAGGTGACGATATACTCCTAAGATGCGCAAAGATATATATCTATTTATTGTTTAACTAATACTCGTTTCAATTATGAAGGTGCTGCAAGTACAAGATCTGTGGAATTCAGTGGACAAGCTGAAAAATCTGCAGACAGGAAGAGGAAGAACCAGTTCAGAGAGATCCGACAGCGCCCATGGTCCTTCATTAAAAGCAGGCTCTAGATCTGTTGTTTTTACCTTTCAAAGAAGACTTGAAACAAAGAGCATACTCTAGAGCTTCTAGTGCATGCACCTTCCCTTTCACCATCACCGAATAACATGGCTGTTTTCTTCTTTTCTATTATTTTTACCCTTCCACACGCAATTCGCATGTAATGCTCCATGGTCCACATTCGACAAACAGCCCATTAACGTTTCGTTTCCCTGCCTAGCCTTTCGATTAAGTGGTTACTACCAACTTGCCATATATAGACACGCGCAGCTACGTTATATACATATATATATCAAGAACACCCTCAAGTGATAATTATATGACGTAGAAAAATGTTCATTGATTAAATTGTGTTTTCATATAATTTAAAATTTTCATTTCAAACTTAAGAATAATTACATGAGTCTTTTTTGGTAATTTAACCCTTTTTCTTTTTTGTTTTTAAAATAATCATATTTTAAACTAATTTCTTGCTCATTTTATTTAAATCTAATTAAAATTAGATATAAAAAATTCTTTTAAGATTAGGTCATGTAAAATTATATTTAAATCGAATTATTGCCATTTTAAAAAAATTATTAATTTAAAGCAATTAATAATATGTTATTTATGTAATAAATACTTTTGTTTTAGTTTTACATATATTAAATGTCTTATATATTAAACTTATTAAAAAATATTTGTATAATTTATTTTATTTTACATATCTTAATTTAAAATTTTTATATACTTTATTAAAGGAACATAATATTTATAGTATACATTTCTTTAATTATTAGAATTTATATTTTAATTATTTAAATTATTTATTAATTATATTTAAAATTATTTAACCCTTTATAATTTGATAAACTATCAATTACGTCCCTATAATTTCATAAAAATATTAATTATGTCCTTAATTTGAAACTTTAAGGACCTATTTGATAATTTTGAACCTATAAAGACTTAATTGATAGTTTATTAAACTACAGGAGTCCTAAGTAATTTTATCTCATAAATGTGTGTGACATGCCACATGTCACCGTCTGTCCATGTTGGATAAAATTGATAAAGAGACTGACGGATGACAGTAATTTCAAATTTTATGGATTAATTTGATAGTTTTTAAATTATAGAAACTTAATTGATAGTTTTGCAAACTATAGGAGTACTTTATGAAATTTACCCTTAAAAAAATATGTGAAGTTTAGAGTTACTGCTGAACTTAGATTGGGGCCCTTACAACTAGATTAGGGCCCTTACAACCCCTATTTAAGTCCCTAGACATATGTTTAAGTCAGGATCTAGAGTTGAATTTAAAGGTCAAACGTTGTCGTTTAAGTCCTTTTCAATTGCCATTTGAGTAGGTAGTTATGAATCTCTACTTGGAATTCTAACTAAATCAGCTCCAACTTGCACTAAGTTGCATCTACGGGCGAGATATAAATTGATATTTAGAAGCCCTTTGCAACAAGAAGAAAGAGAGAAACACATTATTAGATCAGAGTTTTAGATTCTCTTAAGTTATAGGGTTATTTTCTTGTCTTCTTCATCTTTTTTGTTGTGTTTTATATATTTAAGCTTGTTTTTTTTAGGATTGGAAGAGTTTGAACTCTTGATTCAAATATGTAAATTGTTTGTAACAATATTTGGTGCTTTCTAAACTTATTTATCCTTTGTAATCCATTCTTTGTTTGATATATTCAAAGATATGGTGTGTATGATGAATATGACGCGTTCTTTGATTCAAATGAATAGCTACGTTGATTTTTAGTTAGGGTATGGTTAGTAGATGATCTAAGTAAATGTTATACATGATTGGAGGCTATCTTTTATTTAAATGAAGTACTTAAAGTTTATCTTAACTTGATCACTTAGAAAAAAGTGAAGAAACAAAGTTAAGATCTGAGAAATTTACCTAAGATTTTGGATAATTCATTAAATAACATAGTTTAAACCATTCCATGACTAAACCTTGGTTAATGATGAGGGTTAATCTAAAAATGAGGAATTTTTAGGTTAAACTTCTTGAGTTTTAAGCGTAATGCCTAAAATTGATAAATGACTAAACTTCAATTTAGGTTAATTAGAGAAAAGGCATTGTCTTAATCATAGCATTATCTTGAAGTAGTGAATATAACCTAGGTCAAGCATCACAATCCTTAATTAACTCATTTAGATCATTAAAAGCCAAAGAATTAGCTATTTAATCCATTTAGACAATCTTTAAGCTCATTCTTAATCTTCTTGTATAACTTAGAACATTTAAGTTAATTTGATAATTTTTGTTAGTTAATTCAATCGATTTGGCCTCTCTAGATAGTTAAGATCTAAATGACTTAATACTTGTAAGGTATGATCCTCTCTAGATATTTATGATCCATATAACTTAAGAAATTGGTGAACTTAGGTTAAATAACTTACAAGAATTTTTGAAAACATCTAGCCATGGGGACTAACAAATTGTTTGATATTTTTATTATAATTTTTGAAAGCTAAAATAACAAATTCTTTGATATGTTTTAAACTTATCATATTATTTCCTCCATACCATATATTATTTAAGCCTTACATATTGTTTATCAAATTATTTAAAGTTTAATTATATTGATTAATTAATTTATTTATTTAGCTTCCGCATATTTTTAAGATGTGACTTTTAATTAGGTTAGGTAGACTTATATAAAGATTGAAAAAGTACCTAAGACATCTGTAGAAAATGATGCATTGATATATTTGCATTAAAGTATATTTATTTAGTTGTTAAGTGTGTTAATATATGTGTTTAGGATGATAGTTATGTGTTTAAGACTTAGATTTATGTTCTTTTATTCTCTTGTTAATGTTTATGCGTTTTGTGTTATAATTATTGATGTTGGGCTTAAATTTGATCTTATTTGTGCGGATACTTAATGTGTTTTCATATGGTGTTGAAATAGGAAGTAAAAAGGAGAAAAAAAAGAAGCATTTTGAAAGAAACAGAGTGCCATGATCGTGAAAATGCAACTTTAATGTAGGATGGTAGTGCCCTCTTTATCATGATCCTGACTAGTGTCACAGTCATGACCCTGACTAGTGTCAGAGTCATGACTCTCTTCTGAAATAACCACATGGTCATGATCGTAACTATGCATGATCGCTACCTATATAAAAAGATGTTGGACATCGAAATCATAAGTTTTTTAAGGATTAAAGCTATTTGGGACTTAAGATCACTTGGACAACCCTAGGAGCCACCCCATGAGGGTTAGAAGGTATTTAAGGACAAAAATAAACAAGTTTTTGTGGCTAGAATAAGAGAGAATCAAGATCAAATAGTAAGAACTCAAGAACAACTCCATTTTCTAGATTTTCTAGCACAAGGATTAGAGAGAAAAGACCTTCAAGCTGAACTCTTTTACTTATTTCTTCTTCATTCTTTGTTTTTATATATTAAATTTGAATATTGGTGGTCTGATTAACGTTATGGATTGCTAAGTTAGTTTTGGGAATTACTCTTTAATTGTTTTGTCAAACTTTTATCTTGTTGATTCAATATATAATGGTTTTTAATATTTATTATGCTTCTTCTCTAATTCGAATCAAGAGATTGGCTTAGAACATTCATGTCACGTTATGTAACAAGAGTTGGTGCCACAATAGACTTATAAACATCAAATTAACAAGCAATTGAAGAGAGAAATTAATTGGTTGTTAATTGCCCATAGGATTGCTTCAAAACTAATTAAATAATTTGGATGAGCTTTAAAAGATCAAGAGATTGCAATTCAATTCCTATCTAATTCAATTAAGGACACTTGATTAGACGTCGAAAGAGGGTAATCAAAACTATAGGGCATCTAAGGTTAAGCATAATTGAATCAATAAGGTAAGATGAAGGCAAAGCAAGGATATAAGTAATTCTTAAATGTTTATCATTGATTTATCTTAAGTTTACTACTATATTCTCAATTGTTCAATTGATAACTTGTTTAGTTTAGTTTAATTTTAGCTACATTCACTTTATTGTTTGCCTTAAACAAACTGTAATTCAAGTTACTAGGTGACTAATCACAATCCTCGAGGAAATGATATTAATATACTATAAGATATAACTCGTATAATTACATTAGATTAAATAATAAGTTTTTAGTGGTATTACTGGGGATTATTGTTTTAACATCTTGTGTGATTGAAGTTCTTTTGATTTAAGGAATTTGATACTTTGCCTTGTGTGCTTACTAGTAAAGAACAATGGTAAAAGAAGGAGACCAAGGATGTCAATAAAGGAGCTTAATGGATTTTATAAGGTTGGGATTTAACTCCAATCAATAAGAAATCACAAGTCCTCTAATGCCAGTCAACAATTTTGAAATTAAAATGGCCTTGCTTAATATGTTGCAAACAAATGTTCAATTCCATGGGTTGGATAATGAGGATCCCAATGCACATCTAGCAAATTTTCTACAGATATGTGATATATTCCACTATAATAGGTTATCGAAGGATGTAGCCATGATGAGGGTATTCCCATTTACATTAAAGGACCGAGCTAAAGCATGGTTGAATTCTCTCAATTTAGAGAATGTCAAGACATGGTAGCAGTTGGTGCAATCATTTTTGGTTAAATATTTTCCCATGACAGAGACTACAAGAATAATTAAAACGATTATAAATTTCTAGTAAAGTGATTAAGAGTCCTTATATGAAGCATGAAAAAGATTCAAATAAATGCAAATGAGCTGTCCACATCAAAACTTTTCCCAAGAATTTTTTATTATAAACATTCTATAATGGAGATAATCAGCCTACAAGAGGAACTATTAATGCAACTATTGGTGGTTCATTGATGAGGAAGATGATAGATGTGCCACATGGCTCATTGGAAGAGATGATAAGCAATAATTGTCTGTAGACGATAGAGAGGAGCAGGCAACCACAAAATTTCAAGAATCAAAAAGGGGTGATAGCCATAAAATCAATGACAATATTATAAGTGAAAAAAAGAACCTTACCAAGTAGCTGAGTAGCTTACAAGCAACTTCTTCTAACCCATTGAAGGTGATGCAACATGGGTAGGAATTATACAAACAAGAAAATCAAATGATAAGTGATTGTTTCTTTATGGAGAGTGGCAACACTAAGCAAGTAAATTACATGAGAATATAATAATAAGGAGGTAACAATTATTATTCTAATACTTATAATCCTAGGTGGAACAATCACAAAATTGTTCTTAGTCTAATAATGTAGGGAACCATATGAGTGCACAAGGTCCACTAGGATTTTAGTAAGATAGGTTTGGATCATTAGGGTCAAAGATGAAAAAGCTTATTGATGTATTGAACTCATATTTCACCAGCTTAAATGAGAGCCAAATGAGGATATAAGCCAATTTGATCAAATAACAAATAATCATGCATCTTCCGTCTACAATTTAGGAGGGCAAGTTAGACAGTTAGCCAATGCATTGTCTACTAGGAGTGTGGGGAGTCTCCCAAGCAATATGGAATCTAATATAAGGGAGCATTTGAAGGTCATCAACTTAAGGAGTATGAAGGAACTAGAAGAACTAACTAAGAAAAAGGTCTAATCATACAAAGAAGAGAGTCAAGAAAAAAAAAAGAGGAGAATAAGGAAGAAGGAAGAAAAGCTATATGTGCCACAACCACCATATATCCTTAAGATCCTATTTACATAAAGGTCAAAGATGAATTAAGTGGATGCTCAATTTGCCAAAATCTTAAAGAAGTTAAAGAAGTTACAGATCAACTTATCCTTTACTGAGTCCTTGAAGAACAAGCCTAAGTATGAAAAAATTCTCAAAGACAACTTAACCATTCAATAAGTGTACTAGTCAAAGCATTTTTTAGTGCATTGAGGGTCGTCTCCGCTTTTGATGACCACACAAATGAGTTTTTTTGCAACAAATTGGTTAATGAGGATGGAATGGTCCCATAGCTTTTGATGAATTTATGATAGTTGCCTGTCAACCCTAAGAACCCTCTCAAAGAATGAATGGTTTCAGGTTAAGGCCATGATTCAATAGCCTGAATTTTTGTTCTATCCACTGCCACCCCATGCTTAGAGATCACGTGGCCAAGGTAAGCCATTTAAGGTTGGCTAAAGACACAGTTACATTTCTTTAAGAACAATTGGTGTTGTCGTAGTGTGGTAAAAACAAGTTGTAAGTGATGCAAGTGTTCAGCTTTTATCCGATTATAGATTAAAATGTCATAAAAGAAACAATAATACAAATTTGCTCAGAAAAGGTTGAAATACTGAATTCATCAAGTCTTGGAATGTTGAAGGTGCATTTGTTAGCCTAAAAGCCGATTAAGGGGCCATTTGATTGAGCTTTTGGTTGTGGATGTTATATTTTTATATTGGATTTTGTGTATTTTTATATATTTTTGTTTTGTCTGTCTTAATTTCTGTGCTGTATTAAAGTATTTTTTTTAATTTCTGTGATGTTTTTTTATTGATTTTTGTGTTTAGAAAATCTGAAAATTAAATCAAAAACTAAAACTTTCTCAAACAGGCCAGAATTCAAAATTCCCGTGACGAGTATAGAAGGTTGTTTTCTCGACAACTTCATCAGACATTTGAATATGAAAATAAGTCGAATTGAAGGTCAACAACGGCCAATTATAATTGATAAGTAATTATTGTATTTAAAAAACTATGGGTGCTGCTAGAGTTGATCAAAACCCACAGTGGCCTCTCATGAATTATGGCTGTTATTTGCATTATTTGTGGTTGTGGGAAACTTATGATGGCGAGCAGTGAAATTTCGGTGTCTTCAACCCACTCTGTCATTGGGTCTCCTTGCCCTTGGTTAGTGTCATCCTCTACTTCCTAGAAAAAGAGCTTTTTGCACTTATGTATGCTGGTGAAGGGCTCGTCACAGTTGAAATAGAGTCCCTTAGTAGGTAATTGTGTCATTTCTTCTCTAATGAGCCTCCTGATCGTGTGATTGGATAGTGATGCAGTGGTGGTGGTGAACTCGGTTCATCGTTCCCAAACGCCAGCTCTCAGTGATGCCTTCCTTTCATACAATCTAGCTAAATTCATGGTGGAAGTTAGATCTTGAGGCCTTTATACCTCAACTTCAATTTGAATGGGCTCACTAAGCCTACTTACGAAAATTTCTACTTGTTGCTTAGTGTTTAACGACTCTACTTGTGCTAACAGTTACTCAAAACGCCTATGATATTCTTGAGCTAAACATGTTTGCCGTAACTTTGCCAATTCCTCAAGTTTACTTTCTCGAATAAGCGGCCCGAACCTTAAGTGGTAGCACTCTTTAAATTCTGCCCATGATAAGTTTGATCGATCCTCATCCAGCTTTAAAAACCATAGTTATGTGTCGCGTTCAAGATGAAACGAAGTGAGCTCAACCTTTTCTAATTTTGGGGTACATTGATGCCGAAAGAAATGTTCGCAATGACAAATCCAACTTAGCGGATTGTCTTTTCCATCGTAACATGGAAAATTAAGTTTTGAGTACCGCAGAACAAAAGTGTCTAAATCCTGTTGACCTTGTGATACTTTTGGAGCATCGACCCTTCCTCAATGCTAACTGCCCTCATCTTCGATCGATCTCTTCTCAAGATGGGTCCCTTCCAACTATTTCGCCAAAGCCTCTAATTTTTCCTAAACCTATTGCCATTTGATGCGTTTAGCTTGATCCTTGGCTCTGTCGTCACTATATTGCTTAATGAAGGCTTCAAATCACTGCACAAAGGTGTCCCCCATTACTGGCTCTGATACCAATTTGTTATGGTCCCTTGAAACAGATCGAGTCATGAGGCAGTTGATTAGAGATGTCTCTTCGCTAGTTTTTGCCAATAGCAGTTTAGAAGTCCTTCATCCTTTGTTTCTACCTATGGTTGTTAATAGAAGCTCATTAAGAGATAACTTCACAATCTCAAGGAAACTGAACAGATTTTTATGGGTCGTTTGGTATTGTTGTGGGTTGTGATTTTTAATTGTAGTTTTGATATATTTGTATTTATTTTTGTATTTTATCTTCGATTTTTGTGCTATATTAGTGTGTTGTCTTTTTCGATTTCTATGTTAAAAACTAAAACCTAAAACTACAACTATATCAAACAAATGTTAACAATTGATCTCCTCTTTATTCTCATAACTCTAATATATATGTACAAGAAAATGTCAATAGTAATGGGAAAATAAAGGAACCATAATGGCACAATTGCCTCTACTAATTGACAGTTGGTATTCTACTACAATTTGAATTTCAAAAACCAATACTAAAGCAAATAAACAAATAAACTAGTAAATGGTATAATAGAATTTAGCCACATCACCTTCATTCTTTGACTTCTTCAACACACCATGACAAAATCACAATGGATCACTACCCCTAATTTATCTTTTACTCGAGCCTTAGTTCAAAATTCATTCATAATCTAATCACTCATCTTAAAAGTTGATATGAATATTTTTAAAATCAGGCTAGATATTGAACTGATAAAGAGAAAGATTTAAAGTTTAAAGGTTTAACTAGTATAATATCTATGTAAAGTAATAAAAAATACGAATGAAAGTATAATCAAGTAATATTAATTCTAAATATAATTATATTAATATGAAATTAAAATTAATAATAATTAAAAATATGTTTTTCTAAGGAAATTATATTTTTATTGTAATTTCATGTTAAAAATAAGTGAAAATGTGAAATATACTAATAACAATATCCCAGCCAACTAAGGAAGGCATCCATATCTCACATGAAAGGAAAGCAAAATGAAGGAATATAGTTACTATCAAGTTATTTATAAAAAAATTGTTAATTTAAAAACACATTTTTCTAGACAATATAAATCTAAAGACAAATTGAATTGACAGAATTTTTAGATATAATATTTATTCTATTAAAATCTACGAGGAAAAGAAATTTCTTTTCTTTTCTAATGCAATATTTACTTTTGTTGGGAAGTTGGATTCCTAGGATAATGATTATAAGGTGGCCAATAACAAAAGGAGACTTAGGCCTAAGCAAAATGGAAGTCATTCGTAGAAGGAAAGTATAGAAAAACATCTTAAAGGATGATACATGTAAAGGAAACCAAAAACGGCTTGAACACGTTAGTGTGCAAGTTGATATTGCCATATAGTGCAGGAAAAATTTTCTAAGAACTTGATGCTTCATGGAGAATTTAGTAGCATGAGTTTTTTGAAACATAGAAAGATCCATTTCAGATTGTCAGGTCAATCCTAATGCCTAATCTTCACCCTAAATTTCACTTACCTTTAAAAAACCACCCTTCTTTCCCACGGTGGACCCTAGGAACACACGATACCCCACGAAAATAATTTTTTCTTACAAAAAGTTGAAAAAGTAATACTATTGTTTTAGCTGTAAGAGTGCACAGAGATGACTTAGCGGAAAGTGAAAACATAGAACCATTGAGGCGGTGATGGTTTCTGATAGAAGAGGGGCTGCGGAAATGATCACCTTTTTGCTAACATGTGCTATTTCTAATTTGTGTCTTATCTTGCAGCCCACTGTTAACTCAATGCCAGGGGCTATTTTAGCAG
>JAOXYD010109407.1:0-11510 GCA_028565735.1 Pinacopodium congolense
TTTTGGTTGAATATTTCATCATTTGTGTGCATTAGTTCACTTAGACATCAAAACTGTCCAGTTTTTTATGTTCTTCAATCAATCACAATTTTCATTATAAAAATCAGTTCTGAGTGCATAAATTTATTGTGGCTAGTTCACATAAGGTGTTATGAATGCTTTAATATTTTTTCATTGATTCTTAAGCACTTATATTTGTGTTATGAGCTGAATATTCATAGAGTGCTTAAACTATCCAAATTTTGTAATTAGCTTATCTTGATCATATTGGTTGAACATATACACGTTTTTAAGTTTAATTTCTGTCATACTAAGTTTGTTTAGGACTTCAAGATTGTTATCATTCATTCATATCAATTATTGAAAGCTAAAGCCTTAGTTTAATTATGCATTGAGTGAAACACCTTTCAAGGTGTATTTAGTTACTTGAATTTGGTGGAATTGAATGTTTTGGCTACTTGTGAATTGTATAGACTTCTCTTTGCCTTGAAAGGATTTGGTATAGGTTACTCTTCACCTTAGAAAGTAAGATTGTTGTTGTTGGGATACTCTTCACCCTTGTAAAGTAAGATTGTAAAGGTTAATCTTCACCTTGAAAGAAGATTGTAATTGTTTTAATTGATTAGTATAGAATCATCCAACAAGTAGTTTGAAAGGAGATGTAGCTGATCTTTGGGGTAGGTAAAATTCTTTAATTGCCTTGTGTCTCTCTCTTATCTTAACCTATTGCATTTATTTTGATATTTGCATTCACATTCCATCTTAGGTTGAATCTTGGTTTAGTGATTGCATCTAGTTTCCAAATTGATTTAGGTTGTTAGTTTAAATTTGTGAAAAAGTTTTAATACCCAATTCACCCCCTCTTGGTTTTAATAAGCCATAGGGCTTACACAAATGATTTTAAGAAGATGATCATGGCTTATTGTCCCTGTTAAAACAAGCTTGTCTAAGGATTAGTTCAAGATTGAGAAATAACATAATCATAAGAGAAAAGACCATAAAGTCTTATAAAATGAAAGTTTTTGAAACACGCATCCATGATGAAATGAAAGCAAAAAGAAAATAAAAGTACAATGCAAAGAACAAGAGGAAAGGAAAATCAAATTTGGATGTCTAGTGATCCACAACATGGCATATCGGTCACTAGCTTGTGGTAGAGGTGGATGATGGTACTATAGGAACCGCTGCCACATTGCTTATTGCTGCTCTTATCTCTTTTTTGGCCTCCTTAGATGTTCCTCCTATCTCTCCAGTTGTAACTTCTAATCCTCCTGTCATTGCCTTGACTCCTATTCCTATTTAACTTGCTACTTTTGTTGAAACTATACACATCTCTTTTTAGACCTATCAATATATGTCTTCATCTCGATGCCTACGGCATGCGCGTGGGCACTCAGTTAATCAAAGTGTGTAGCCATTGATGGGTCTTCAAATAATCAGCCATTCATTCAAGTTATTAGAATGGTATGCCAAATTCATCACTTAAACATAGTGGGAAAGATATGAAGATGCTTATGAATCACAAAGACCATGTATACTCCTTTAGGTGCCTATGAGAATAATAGTCCCGACTAAAATAGATATGCCATCATTAACCCATGTCAAGTACAATGTGCATCCAATTCAACTCTTTAGACACTTTAAACCATAATATCCATTTAATTTTGTTTAATACCACATCCTATATAGTGTTTATCATCAACAAGTAGTTTTATAAGTCCTATAAACATCAACATATGACAATCAATCAAGCAATATACCAAAACCATAAATTTTTATGAATAAGGTGTTTAATTTATTAGTCATTCATATACCCATATAAAAAATCAGTCAAATCAACACATAGGTGAATGGGTAATGTTAACACATATAAACAATCATTCAAATCAACACATAGGTGAATGGCTAATGTTAAATAAGGATTAATTCACATCTTAGTTAACCCTTAAAAAAAATCATTCAAATCAACACGTAGGTGAATAGCTAATGTTAAATAAGGATTAATTCACATGCTAGAACTTCTTACCTATGGATTGATTCATTATTTATGGATTGATCTAATCATATGTTTGATGTCTCAATCTAAAAATATAAAGTCAAATAATTGACGTTGATCCTTGCATTTATATGGCAATTAAAAATCAATTTCATTAATCTCATAGCTAAATCTAAGACAAAATCAAGAAATTCAATATTGAATCAAAGGAACCAGGTAAAACACTACATCTTAGGATTTATAAACACCCAAATCCTTAACAAAAATTAGTTCCTAATCATAATAAAATAAATAATAACAATCACAAAAGAGATAGGGATGAAGAAATTCATTGTCTTGAAGCTTGAATTCTTTGACTTTTCTATGATTTTTATTAGATCACCATTCTTGATCTTCAATCCTTTATGTTTCAATTTGATTCTCTCCTTTAGTCTTGCTCAAAATTTTGTTAAGATGGCTTAGAATTTTCTTTTTCAGTCTTAAGGGTGACTATGTGCTTCCAAAGATCAAAAGTTTTTGATAAAGACCTAAAATTAGCTGATATACACTGCGTAACCTAACTAGCTCATAACTTGGATCATAGCCTTGAGTAAGGTCATGCATCCTTCTATGGAATTTTCATTGCCTAACTTATGGCTATAAGTCAGACAATGCATCCTTTTGTGGAATTTTCTTAATGCTTCCATGATAAATTCTCAATGGTTTGTCTTATGGCCATGATATTTGGTTTGGACCTCGTGAATTGATGCTTTTTGTCCATAATTTGATTCGACAACATATCTAACTATATATATATACCAAGTTGCTCACCAAGACCTACAAAAACGTGCATATTCATCAAAATCAACATAAGCAACATCTTATTGAAGAATTACTTAATTTTTCATATAAATCACATAGAAATGCCCCTTAAACCTAAGAGAACTATAAAAAATCACTAAAATCAAAACTCCTTCTAAATTCATACATCATATAACTAACTAAATCAAGACTTCCCCTAAGTAACTGAAATTAATATCACATAATTTCTAACCTTTTTGAAAATTTTAAAAAAATCATGAATGCACAACAAATCAAATTTAACAAGATTTCAAATGGACCTAAAAATAATGATAATAAAATTGAGCATTGTAGAATGGAAAATTTGATAAGGAGCAGTCAATATCATAAAATTAAATCCAATATATAAAGTTATCAACATCTAAATATGAGAAGCCAAGATCATAAATAAGAATCTAATATACAAAATACATCAAAATTCAAAATAGATCAAAGTTTTCCACCTATGCAAATAATCTAATATCCATTAAAATCCCTCTTATAAAAGTATCAACCAAAAATAATCAACCTGGATGAGGAATATAAGAGTAAAGGAAATCAAAAAAAATCCTTAAGTCATATGTCAACTGTGTCAAATCGATACATCACAATCTTGTGAAATGAGTCAACCTTGCTGTGAGGGAGGGTGATCTAAGGCCAAGATATCAACAAGAGATGTTGAGATAAAATCTATAAATGCTGAAGTATGATATAGCGGAGTTAAGAGGATGTAGTCACATCATTAATGGATAATGTAAGTGTGTTTGATAATGCAGCTTGGATGGATAAAAGGTATAATGGAAATCAAATTCATTTTATAAGGATGGAACATGTAAGTGTTAGAAGATGAAATTTTGGATAAGGACATATATGATATTTTGGTTCCTCTTCCTGAACTAATAAAGTGAGTCGTATTATTCAAAATAAACTCACTAAGATGAATTTTTTACCCTATTATCAAGGTAGAGAGAAACCAAAGATATCAAGGCCTAGAAAAGAAAAATAGCCACTAAAAGAGAGAGAGTGATATATTTGATAAAAAAGGTGATGAAAGTAGGGAATATAATTAAGCTCTTGAACGTCAATAGGTTTATGAGTGATTCCCTCCTTACTAGGTAACTCAAAAATAGTTTTGACTTAGGTTGGCATGGAATGAGTAGTATTATGTTTGTTATGATAATCATAGGAGGAATAATGTGGGGATAAACGAATGCTAATAATTTTATTAATGAAAATTTTAGAGAGTTGAATATTTATATCTTGGACTTTTGAGAAACATGATATTTGTTTCATATAGGTCACTGTCTAAGATCATAAAAGAGCAAACATACATTTGTGATACTCACTCTATAGATTTTAGTAAATAAGGATTTCCACCATTGTGTTAATTGCAAATGCTAACTTGCTTTACGGCTATACTGTAAGTATACAGGTTGTAGAATTATAATATAACAGATACCATCCTACAAGGATTAGAATTAGTCACCTAATAATTTGAGCTACACTTTGTATAAGGAATAAAATCAAATAACAATAACTGAAAGTAAACTTAAATAGAACAATCTAATAAACTAATGAACAAGAATGCAAGAACTTGAGAAATTAAATATTAAAATTAGGAATCACTTTTAGTACTTTTTTATATCCCTCTTACCTTATTAATTCAATAATGTTTGATCCAAGATATTCTAGTGTTTGAAATTTTGAAAGATTTATTAGTTAACCATTTCAAATGAATCCTTAAGCTACAATTTTAGGCTCGTATTAGAGAAGCACAATTTAGGCTCGCCTTCAAAGTAAAAACCCTAATTCCTATAGAATTAGCACTATTAAGTAAAAGGGTACTAGGTAATGGTACGGAATTGCATTTAAAACTAGATTTAATTGAAGAATGTATGGATATTTTAATAATAAAAAATAAGTACATTAATAAAGGATCAAAATTAAATTCTTGAAAGATAGGATATCAAAACATCTAAACTAGTGACTTAATCTTATGAAAATCAAAATTTTCATGAATGTATAGTTCATAAAGAAATATTGCTTTAGACTATTAAGGACATTCACTCTTTAAAGTTATATCAAATATAGAAGTTACAAGCTTAAGAGGTATACAGGCTACTCTTTGCCTATTTAAAGAATGCAATATTGAAATTCCTAAATGGAGCTTAAGAAGTATTCATAAGTGAAGTTCACTGTTACAAAAAACATAACTTTGTCTACTTGCTTCTTTCCTCACTCACTTTCTATTTTAATTGCAAATTATGAATCTTCATGGATGATCAAGTTAAATATATTATCCATATTTTCAAAGGACTAATAATAAAGTTATTTTACATCAGGAGTAACAATAAAGTTATCATGTAAGTACATCAACACGAACTCATTAGCATCAAGCATATTAACCTAATTTATGACATGTATACTTGTTCTATTGATATTATAAATCTTATGAAAGGTCTTAACCTAAACTAACATTTAGTAGGTAACAAGAAACTCAAGTCAATTTCAACACATATAAATGCAAAGCGACATCCATCTATGATTTAAAAGACTTTATCACTCCCACTTGAGTAATTAGTTGGATCATTCACTACTAAAAGATAAGGTTAATCAAGATAAATGCAAGATGTGCTTATAAAGACATACTTTAAAATCCAAATGCAAAGTCATAACAAATGGGATAATTAAATGAGAAAAAGCAATTATAAATAAATGAATTTATTTTTATAAAGTTCATCATTGAGGAATTAAAAGTTCGAATAGAAGAAGTATGGAGACACAAAAACAAAAGTAGCTAAGGCCAGTTAGGGCCGATCCCATAGAGAGCTAGGGTAAATTACTATCTCTAATATTGCCTAAAAGGAAAAATAAAAGAAATAGAAGCAAAGACATTAAAACTAAATACTAAAGACACTTAACAAAATAGAGACAAAAAAAATAAGAAACAAAGAATTACAAAACTTGAGTGGAAGATAAATGAGGGATTCTAAACTTACACTTGATCCTCGAAATAGATAACTTGCAATTGGTCTAAGATGCTAGCTAATAGGTTCAAATAGGCTCTCAAACCCTTAGTTCATCCAATTTTTAGATAGGTCGTATACAATAGGAAACCTATCCCTAACCAAGAAGCAACCTAGAATAAGCTCTCTAGATTTAACGACACGATATCATTAACAACTAGGGAATGACTAGCCTAAGCCATAATCTCGCAAGCTTGGATTATGGAACTTAGAGAATTGTAATTCTAGGCTAAGTTGATTAAGTTCACTGACAAATTCAATTAGCCTATTAGTACCAATGGAAATCACTAGGACTATTAAATATCACAAGTTTATTCCTAACAATAGAATTAGAAATTAATCCTATGATGATCAATCCTAAGAATTAATCTTTAATTCATGTCATTTATATGGAATTCCAATTTAACCTTTACTTAAATCACAATGCTTAATTAATTCCTAATCAATTCTCACAATTATTAAGCCAAAATCCCATTAATATCTTCTAACCCAAAACTAAACTAGTTAAACATAATTAAATTAAGCAAAACAAAAATTTAATAAACCTAAAACATAATTAATTAAAAGAAACTAAGGGCTGGAAAATTAAAATCACCAAATGAAAAAGACAATTCAATACTTAAAATAACATAAAACAAACATTAACTAAACTATTACTTAAGGAACCAAAACACAGTTAAACTAAAGTTAAATAAAAACTCTAAACAAAAATTGTAGCAGCTATAAATTATGTAAAAACTGAAATTAAATTAATTAAAATCTAATAAAGTGCAAAAATCTATCCTAAAAAACATATATTAAACAAAGACATTAAGATTAAATGAAAATTCAAGGTTAACTAATGGAATAAAGACTAGAAATTAAAAACAAGTAAGCTGGAAAATTAACACTAATGAAAGAAATCAAAATTCAATACTTTACCTAATGGAAACTTAAGTTACTTAGACTAATAGCCAATTAACTATTACCTAACTAATCAAGACTCAACTTAATACCTTAAACAAAAATTCCAGATTATGTAAATTAAACAAAAACTGAAATTTATTGAACTAAGTCCTAAGAACATACAAATAATCTAACTACTAAACATAGATAAACTAAACACATTAAAGCTAAAAGAAAATTCATGAAATAAAACATCAAACGACTTAATATTTAACCAAAACACATATGAATTTATGAAATTAAAACTTTAAACAAGAATAATAAAATCAAGAAAATTGAAATTGACAAACTCCATTCATATATAAGTAAGCATAGTTTCAAACATTGATAAGAAATGAACTAATAATGAACTAACTCATCATTAGGAAATTAAAACATTGATTTAACTTATGAAATCAGTCAAGTAATAAATGAATCAAATTAATTAAAATAAGAATCCAAATAACAAAATAATAGGAAGTATCATTGGGCCAAGAGAAAGGAAACACAAATGTAAGTGCAAATGAATTTTCGGATAAGAATAAAGCAAGACAATGAACAAATGAGATGAAGCATAAATGTTAGCCAACATTTTTTACTCAAGAGATTCCTAAACGTGTTGTTGCATGAGTTCATGGCTTCAGTCTCATGGCTACATCCTCTCTTTGGTGAACTTGAACCTTGAAACTGTCCACATTAAGCAAATAAAATGTTGAAGCCGTTATTCTTCATGTGCAGCCGTTATCTAAGACCAGTTGAAAGTTTTTGCTCTCTCCTTTGCAGGATACTTTGGCATCCACCTTTGTTGACCTTGGAGAGCTCTCCTCTTTGCAAGTTATTGCTGCTGACACTCCCACTCCCTAGCCTTCTAATGATGTCACGAACATGCTCTCCTTAGTGAACTTTTGGCTCCTCACTTAAAATGTGGACAACTCATGCTTGTTTCTAGGCAAGTTGCAATCATTATCCTCTTCTTGTTTCCAAGCTTTTTTTCTTCTTTATTTATGCTACCACTTATCTCCAAGTAGGGCTAAATGATGACTTCAATTGATGAAACTTTATGTCTGACTTTCCAGCCCTTTCCAAATCGGTTTGCTCCTTTCTTTAGGCCATGCGCTTGTGTCATTTAATGAGTGGATGGAAGGATGTCCAAAGGCATGTGAACTATGTCCTTTTTACAAGAAAAGAAGGTTGAGTTGCTGACCTAATCATGCTCTCTTTTTGCCTCCAATAATTCACAGGTATGCTGCCATTTCAATGCAAGAAAGGATTCCACTTAATCATGCATGGTGGGAGTGGTTGGTTGTGCGTTTTTGATCCATCTCCATGTATTGTTTTGGACTGGTTGATGAGGGACTTTAGATGACGTTTTTGGTGCTCCAAATGAGCTACAAATGATGTTGTTTTCAAGGCTTTCTTAAACACTAATCAAATGTTTTTTTTTACTACTTTAAGTGTTTTTTAGTGCTCTCTAATCTCTAGTCATTTTATACTCTTAAATTGGATGCATTTGCACAGCACCTAGACATCAAATTGCTGCTATATTTTTATCATCAATTGCCTCTCCATAAATTGCATTTTGGATAGGTCCAAGTGATGATTAATGTTCGCAAATGGTGCTTTAATTAATGTCATTTTTGAAAGCCTTTTCATACTCTTATCCAAGCCATTTTGAGCTTCAATTGTCCCTTCATAAGCTATCCAATTTCCAAGCCATTTTGTATAAATCAAAATAGCTTTAATTGCTTCAAAATCTTCATGATTTAATCCAAATTTTGTATTCCATGATTAAACCTAATCATAAAATTAATAAGAACACAAAATGACCAATTTAACATAAAAATAGGAATAAATTCATATGAAATAACATATCAAAATATAACAAAATTCATTCCTATCAAAAGCACTTAAGAGTAAGGATGAAGGTTACTTGACATTTGGAGAGAATGTTAAGGTAAGATCATTGGCATTGAAAAGGTTGGCAAGAATAATGTTATGATTGATAATCTGCTCTTGATTGATGGTTTAAAGAATAACTTGTTTAGTGTTAGTCAACTTTTTGATAAGGATTTTAAAGTGAGTTCTAAAGGAAAATCATGTGTTGGTTCTAGCACTTTTAGATAACAACATTTTGTTAATTGGTAAGAGAGAAGAAAGCATTCATACTATTAATTTAAATGATGGTAAGAGAGGAAAACATTCATACTGGTAAGCTTCTTCCTAAGTTTTATGCTTGAAAGTAGCTCCAGCAGCATCATCTATAATGCATCAAGTAAAGGGTGTAAGGCCTTTATAAAAGATATCCACTTATTGCCAGGTATTGAAACCATGGCCAAGGCATTTGGCCAACATTTTCCTATATCTCTACCATTCCTCATATAAGCTCTCATTTTCATATTGAAAAAAGGATCTAATTTCAGTCTTCAATTTTATAATCTTTGCAGAAGGGAAAAACTTAGCTAGGAACATTTTCATTAGATCGTCCCCTATTGTGATGGAACCAGGTGGATGAGTATTTAACCATGCTTTAGCCTTGTCTCTAAGGGAAAATGGAAACAATTTGACTCTAATGGCATCATCAGGAACCCCATTACTCTTAAAAACATCGCAAATATCTAGAAAGTTCTGTAAATGTTCATTTAGAGCTTCAAGAGCTAATCCACCAAACTAAGAAGCTTTAACCATTGAAATAATGCTATGAGGGATTTCAAAATTATTTGCATTAATTCTAAGTTGCATGATGCTAGCCATAGGTTGCTGGTGAGCTCGTCGTAAGCTACCAAATAATAAAAATACCTATCTAACTTAACTATATAGCTAGGGCTATTCAGGGTCGATCCTATAGAGAGCTAGAGTGAATTGCTATCTCTAATGTAGCTAAAAACAAAATAAAACCCAAAAAAACAAAGACATCAAAACTAAATACTATGACGAAACAAATAAAGAAGAAACAAATAAGAAATACTAAAACTGGGTGGAAGACATATCAGGAATTCTAGACTTATAATCGATCCTCGAAATAGATTAGTTGTGATTGATGTACGATGCTAGCCTATAGGTTCAAACAAGTTCTCAAACCCTCAGTTATGCCATTTTTAGATAAGTCTTATACAATAGAAAATTCATCCCTAATCACGAGGCAACCTAGAATAAGCTTTTTATATTTAACGACGTGATAGTATTCACAACTAGAGGAAGACTAGCCTAAGGTACAATCTTACAAGCTCAGATTGTCTAACTTATAGAATTAGAATTCTAGGCTAAGTTGATTAAGTTCACTGACAAATTCAATTAGCCTATTGTTACTTATGAAAATCACTAGGACTATTACGTATCACAAGTTCATTTCTAACATTAGAATTAGAAATTAAACCTAAGATGGTCAATCTTAAGAATTAATCCTTAATTCATGTCATTTATGTGGAATTCTAAGTCAATCTTTACCTAAATCACAATATTTAATCAATTCTTAATCAATTCTCACAATTATTAAGCTAAATTCCCATTAATATCCTCCAACCCAAAATTAAAGTAGTTAAACATAATTAAATTAAGAACAATAAAAATTAAATAAACACTAAACATAATTAATTAAAAGAAAACAAAAGCTGGAAAATTAAGAACAAAAAGGAAAAACACAAATTGATATTTAAATTGACGCAAATGCACATTACTTAAACTATTATTTAATTAACTTAAACCTATTTAAACAAAACTTAAACTAATAACTTAAATGAAAATTTCAGAATTAAACTTAAACACAAAATGAATTTTAAATGAATTAAAACCTAAGAACATGCATAAAAATTAAATATTAAACATAGACGAACCAAATACTAAATAAATAATTGAAACTATGTAAAATAAAACCTTAAACAATTCAATACTCAATTAAAATAAATCTGAAGATGCCATTTATTTTAAAAAAACAATATTTAAAATTTGAATCAGAAAATTAAAACACAAAATGAAACTAATTAAGTAATAACCAAAATCAAGGTAACGATTAAAGAAAATCATAAATTAATTAAAAATAAACTCGATGGTGCAGGCGTGTCCTCTCCTGATCCATGCAGTGCGCGTCCTGTTGAGCCCAGCAGCTGGTCTAGGCGTGTCCGGGTATGCGTCACTGGTGCCTGGTCTCCTTGGTGTGACTCGAAGCTCTCCTGGTGGCTGGTGCACGTCCTTACTCATCCCAAACCAGGAGCTTCAGCCGCCAGTCCAACAAGCCAAGACAGCCACGCCTCCCCACTTCTCGACAGTAGCACCAAGACCCCCACTTGTCCCCAGCAGCCGCACCCCCCTTTAGGTTTTTGTCCCTTCTGCCTTATATAGCCTAGAAATTGAGCATAATCCCAAAATAATTCAGCTGCTCTCCCCTTGGTTTGTGTTCCGAATCCTCCTTTGTAGCTCGTCGTTTTGCTTAATGCAAAACAACAAGTTTTGAGTTGATTTAATTTAATTTTTTTCTCTTTTTTCTTTTCTTTGTTTAAATAAAATAAGCTTTGGCCTTTGTTCCAATTTCCTTAAATTTATCATACTTTAGCTCAAAATTTGTGTTAAAGAAATAATATCAATTTTGACCCCTATCAATTCCTCCACACTTGAGCATTTGCTTGTCCTCAAACAAATTAATTCATCATTAATTTCATAATAGGATATAAATAAAGGAAAATCAATTCAAAATTTGACACCATAAATATTGAAGATGCTTTCTTGATCCTTTAAATATTTTGATGCATGGA
>JAOXYD010109418.1:0-11510 GCA_028565735.1 Pinacopodium congolense
AAAGAAAAGGAAAACAACCTAAGACTACTTTGATCTGAATACTAAGGTGTTTTAATCCTACAACTGATGCTTAAAACATCTGGGAGAGGCCCTTTTATATAGGGATTGAGCAGCTGCAAGTGGAGGAAGAAGCCAAGTCACAAACATTGAAGATTTGGGTCAAAAATAGCTGTTGCACATGCTATAATGGCACCCCGCCGACCTATAACGGCACCCTGTTCATCTATAACGGCACCCTATTCATCTTACACTAGGGTGCTATTATAAGTTGACTTTTGAGTTGAATTTTTACACAACTTTCATATTTTGACTCCAATCTTCACGTTTAAGATCCCTAATGCAATGTAAACATAATAACACATAAATAGAACATTTAAGCAATAAAATAGGGTTAAATTAACATCAAATAACATCCAAAAAATACTACAAATTTAACCCCTTACAATCTACGATGACAGTCTATATCATGGCCATTAAATTGGTTGTGATTTTGCTCCCATGACTTTCCAGGGTGTTTCACGACCTATGTTATGATTGTAGCTCAAGCTATGATTTTATCCTATTAATTTTGCTAAAAAAACTATCCAATTGCAACTTTAAACCTCTTTTAATCCATACTTAGTTAAAAAAAACTTATATTCTACAGTATGAACCTACATTTAAATAATAATGTTCATAAACTTGAAATTTTAATATCAAAATAGGGGTGAAAAAGTGACAAATTATGCTCTAAAACTCCCATAAACTATACCCTTATCGATCAGCATATTATAAAAAGGAAAAATAAATAATTTATCACTTTGATATTTAATGTTAAATACAATTCGTTATATAAAATAAGATAAAAAAAGGAAAATGATCCCCTAATTATGAAGAATTTCGTGACGTAAAAAAAGGTTTTCTTAAGTGGTGCTTTGGTCCTAGTCACCATGGATGAGGAAGAATTTCCTTAGCCAATCATCTCACATTCTTTTGAACAACATTTTGAAAAAAATTTTGGAGCTCACTAGATTGGAAAAGGGGTCTTAGTTAAAGACTGACAAACAAAATTTTGAACAAATAATCAAAGTTAGGGAAAACTAATCTACAGAGGCTAAATGCTCATAATAAGCCATGATAAAAGAGGGTGTTCCTCAAAATGTTTATCATCATATGTCATGGTTATGAAATAAGGATTGTCACCCTCGACAAATGAGTTTTTATCACGAGTTAATGAGTTCATCATACAATGGCAACAATATGTCGGCATTATTAAGGTATTAAACTTATATTTCCTTTAATTTGCTCACAATGCAATGTTCATTTATATAACTGTATTTTCATTAAGAATCTAATGCAATATAGAATTACCTTTTTATATCATACTAGTCTTATCTTGATTTCATTTATTTTAAATTTGTTTGTTAAAAATTTAAATAGATGAAATAGCGTAATTACTATTGACCAGAATGAGGAATATTATTTAATTAAAAATGGATAACCAATAAGTGGATCATTATAAAAAAATGACAATGTGCAAGGGATTGTTGACTAAAGGATATTAAACAAAAAATTTGTGTGAGATCAAAAAATTAATAGCTAGTGCTATAATTTTCAAATGAACAAAATGGATAATCTTCCTCTCTTTCTACCTATAAGTTAGAAATGAATCAATAATAGATCAAGGACTTTCACATTTCTAATCCCAATCAATTTAGTAATTGAGAATTTTTTTTCACATTTTGTACATTTATATAAATTAACAATTAGTAATCATGATCGCTACCATTTGATATTCTATCATATATGTCTATAAAGTTTCAAAGGAGTGGCTTTACTTAAACATTAAATCTGAAAAGTGAAGGACTATAAATTTTCTAACTCAATTAAGGTAATACCATCCAATATGTCTAAGTTTTCATAATCAATATTATTTATCATGAGAAAAGCATCATTTCATTTATCAAAATCACTAGTATCAATTATCAGTTGCATATCCATTATTCAACCATATTTAATTTTGTTTACAGTAATTCATCATTGTCCAATTATTTTCAATTCATCTTTATTTAGTATTTTTTCTTGTTTTATTGCATATCTATTATTCACACCAAATTAATTCTCAATTATGAAAAGTCTTCATTATTTAGTTATTTTAAAATTTTAAACAAGACATTTTTTTATTTTGCTTTTTACCATTCTATAATACTCATGTTTTGAACTACTCGACTCCTAAAAATCTAGAAAATGTCATACCTGGTCAAAAGATCTTAATGTCTCCACCTATATAGGTGTTTTTCTTTTTCTAGGTTGCATGATTGTAAGAGAGTGACCTATACTCCCCTCAAATAACATCTAAAGTGAAGAAAGTTTTTCCGTATAAAAAACACTAGATAGAAGAGGTCTGTCTGCCCAACGTTTTATCATGCCTCCATTTTAATTCTCTTATCTCATGTCCTCTCTCTCTCTCTCTCTCTCTCTCTCTCTCTCTCTCTCTTAACTTCGGACTGCAATCTCCTTTCTTACTACAATCTATTCCTTGTCCCCTTACTAATGCTTTTTCTTTTCCCTTTTTTTTTCGTTTCTCCAACTATCTCTCATAGCTCTTTCTTTTTCTCTCTTTCCCCTTATTGTTCTCTCAATTTTTCTCTTTTTTTGTTTTTCTCGACCTTTCTCTTATTATCTCACTTATGGCTTATGCTACTCTTGCTCCCTCTCTTTCAACCTTTTTTTGTTATTTTTTCCTCCAACCATTTTAGTATACCCATTTTTTGTCTTATTCCCTTATTTATGTCATTCTCTCACCACATTATTAAGCCTTTCCACCTTTTTTTAACTTCCAAACTTTCTTTTCTTTTTTCAAAAATTTCTTTTTTTCATTTATTTTTATTCTTAGTCCCCTGAATCTTTTCATTTCCTATTTTAACCTTTAAAACACTCTCCCTTCCTTTGTTAGAAGTTGACTAACTTAAATTTGAAACACAAAAGTAATCTTACGGAAAATTAACTATTGTAAATAAAGAATAAATCAAAAGTAGTGTGTTAAAAATTTAATTATGAAAAAATCAATTAAAATAAAGACATAAAGTCAAAATAAAAGAAAGTAGATAAAGTAAGATAAGTGAGATATTTATGTATTCAAATTTAATCAAAATACTAGAAAATAAAATTTTAAAATTTTTTAAAAAATAACATACAAATCACACTTAATGAAAAAGGTTATAAAAAGACTAAAATAAATGTAAAATTATTAAGAAAATGTTTCTTTTAATTTTCCTATCGAAGAAGCAAATAAAAAAACAACAAGTGTAAGACAAGATGAAGTATTTACACCATAAGTGAGGTGGTTAATGTGGTTAATCATAAATAATAAAGCAAAATGAATTTTATAGTTAGTCATATAGGATACGATTGATAATACATCAACTATTTATAAATAATTTTCATATCCAGGATATAGATAGACATATAATTTACCTATAGTAAAGATCAAGGAGCTTTAAAGAAAAGGAGGATATTTTTAATAGTAGGAAATAAGATTCATGCTTATACTTAATGGGGGATTTAGAGATTATACTTAGATCTTAAAGAACTAAAAAATAGGAAAGAAATTAATATGAATAACATGTACACAATTGGGATACTCTTACTAATTTATGGTAATTGTTACTTATATGTTATTGAAGTGTTAAGTTTTGAAATGTTGACTAATAACCATTATAGGTTAATCAAACTCTTACTACAGAATAGTCAATCTAGTTTCCTTAAGCACAAAAATTTCAAGATATTTAAGTTATCTTAAAAGAAAACACAACTTCTTTAATCAATAACTTTATGGCGCATTGGGAGAGGATGTCTATGACATTCTCCTCTACTAAGGTTCAAATCCTAGTGGAGATAACAACTTACCAATAAAAAAATATATCTTCTTTAATAAAACTTGAATTAAAAAGAACACTTTGAAAGCTCCCTTAAAGGTTATTTAAAGGATAAAGATGAACTTTAAAAAAATTAAAACCTTCATTCCTTTTGATGAATAAAAAGTTACATCCATTATGATTGAAAATATAATGATCATGCTTGCATAACTCATAAAGCATTAAATAAGAAAAAAAGTGATATTGCTTCAAGCTTAGAAGACCTTTAGTTTGGTTTTGATTCCTCTATAGGTTGTAATCTTAGATGACTCAATAAGTATTGATGGTTGTGTTTTAGGCTTTAATTTTTCTAAAGTTTTAGTATGTTAATGGCTTGTTTTTAGTGCATTTATTACTTAGTTTGTTATTGGTTTTTATTCTTTTTACAGCTTTACTCTATTTTATGTTTTTATTGTTTAGTTGTTATTTTTTGGATTTATTCAGATAACTTATGGATGCATTTTTTTTAATGTGGTTTAGGTGGAAGAACTGGACACAAGAGTAGGAAAACAATAGGAAAAGCAGGTAGGAAATAGGACATTGAGCATGGCTTTGGTGGCCATGTCCATGGCCCCCTAAGGCCACACCTACGATTCTTAAAATCACATCCGTGTCCCTCTTTTTTGCATATTCTCCAATCGTGGTTTTTTCAAACACATACATGGCTTGCTTAATTGGGACAGATGGCATAATTCCTCAAAGAGTATTTAAAGGCACTAAAACCTAAAATTGTCATAAAAAATTAATGAAACATGAATCAATATTGAGGTTTTATGTTCTAGAGCTTGCCCTTTAGCCAAAGAAACCCGTTTGAAAGCTTAGAGAGGAAGGAATCAAGAATATCGATCATCCAAAGAGTTCTTCATTCCATATTCTATAACATGGATAATGAGGGGAAGATATCAATCTTTGTTTCTTATTCTCATCATGTTCTATACAGTGGAAAACATGGATATTATTAAACTTACTTATAATATGAGTGGCTAAGTTTGTTTTGGGATCTGCCATTTAAGCTATTTGTGATCGTTGGTTTGTTGATTCAATGTTATGGATGTTTGTGTTATTTATTAAGATTAAAACTTGCAATAAATTAAGAGAGTGAGCGTAGTAATTTATGTTAAATTTGCAATGACAGTTGGCGTTTAATAGACATATAGATGACAACTTTATTGATTTATTAGAGAGAGATCTCAATGGATTAACATGCTGCCTATAGGATTACTTCCCAACTAGTTAGTTTTTTATGAAAGACTTTGTAGATTGAGAGATTGCAAGGTTAATCCTAAGTCATTTAATTAGAAAAACTTAGTTGCACCTTGAGAGAAGGTAACTAAAATATTAAGAAATCTTAAGTCAAATATAAATTGAATCAATCAAACAGAGGGAAACAAATAGGGGTAATGAAAACTCCTAATCTTTAATCTTCATTTTCTTCCAAGTTCTAGTTTACTGTTTTGATACTGATTTTTTTTTATAATTTTCCTTTAGTTTAAGTTTTCAATTTTATCTTTCTGAATCGATTTGAATATATTCCTTAAACAAAGTGTGAGTAAAATTAAGGGGATGAATAATTTCGATCATTATGGGATGATATTTGTTTATAGGATAAGATTACGACTAGTTCCCTTACTGTGTTAGCGTAAAGCAAGTTAGTGGTTAGCTTAGTAACTAACAAGTTTTTAGTGTCGTTACCGAGGATTGATATTAAAGCATCTTGTTTAGGTTGAGATACTTTGATTTAAGAATTTTGTATACTTTTTCTTATGTATTTGCAGATGCCTGAGATATCATAAGTCATGAGAGAGAGTTAAGAAGGGATAAGTACATTATACCAACAAATATGGCAGAAGAAGAAGATTAGGGAGGTGCTCAAAGAACATTAATAGACTTCATAAGACTAGGTTTCAACCAACAAGGAATTTCACGACCTGCAGTTCAAGCAAATAATTTTGAAATAAAGCCAACTCTCCTCAACATACTTCAGTCCAATGTTCAATTTTATGTGTTGGCAAATGAAGATCCCAACAAACTTTTGGAAAACTTTATGAAGATTTATGATACTTTATGGTTCAATGGGATGTCAGCTGATGCATTGAGGATGTGATTGTTTCTCGTTACTTTTAAGGATAGGGCTAAGGCATGGTTAAATTCACTCAACTCAAATCAGATACCAAATGGGAGTAGCTAGTACAAGCTTTTCTTACCATGTACTTACCGCTGACGAAGATGATAAGAATTATCAAAGAGATCACAAACTTCCAGCAAAGTGATGGGGAGTTATTGTGTGAGGCTTGGGAGAGATTCAAAGAGTTACAAAAGAGCTACCTACACCACAATCTTCCAAGGAAATTTCTTTTGTAGACTTTCAACAATGGAGTTAAACAAAGTATAAGAGGAACAATTGATACAGTGGCTCTGGGATTATTGATCAGAAAAACTATTGATATAGTCTATGACCTCTTGGAAAAAATGGAGAACAACATTTGTTTATGGTATAATAAGAGAAGTAGGTAAGGTTCTAAGGAGTAAAAAGGTATGATCCCAATTGGAATGGTGATAGCTGTCAAATTTTAGCTCACACCAAGCAATTGAGCAACATACAAGGGGCCTTCCCATGTTTAGTAAAGGCCATGCAACTTTATTGTGAGTTATGTGGGCAGGATAGCCATGACACAACTAACTATTCCTTGATGGAGACTAGTGGAACTAAGCAAATTAAATGTTTGAGCCATCAATAAAGAGGTAACAATCCTTTCTCTAACACTTATAATCCAGGGAAAAAAAACCACCCAAATTTTGATTGGAATACTAATAATGCAGGTAGTGAGAGCTCAAGATCCTCTAGGATTTTAACAAGGTCAACTTAGATCCTTAGAAAGAGAAATGGACAAGCCAATGGATGTGTTAGGGTCCAAATTTTGAAGCCAAAAGGAAGGTTAAAGAAAGTAAGAGGAGAGTCAAAAGTGGATAGAGGAAAATTTTGATCAAATAGCGAAGAATCATGCATCCTTCGTCAACAAATTAGAAGTGAAAGTGGACCAACTAGCTAATGCTTTGTCTTCTTAAGGTGTGAGAAGCCTTCTGAGCAATACCGAGGCCAATCTACTTAAGGCTATCACACTTAGAAGTGGAAGGCAATTTAAGGATCCAAAAGGGAAAAGTGAGGAAGCCAAAAAAGAGAGCCAAGAGAAAGAAAACGGTAAAGAGAAAGAGCAAGAGAAGGAAGTCGAGGGAGAAAAGGAGTAGCCTTACATCCCTCCACCACCATATAAATTCAAGATTCCCTACCTATAGAGAATTAAGTAACATTAAGTGGATGCCCAATTATCCAAGTTTATGAAGAAGTTGAAGAAACTCTAAATCAACTTGTCTTTAGTGGAAGCATTGGAGAACATGGCTAAGTATGCTAAGTTCTTAAAAGGCACCATGACTCATAAGTGAACTTGGAAGGACAATAAAATAGTGACCTTGACAGAGAGTTGTAGTTCAATCATTTTGAGCCATATGTCTTCTAAAGTATAAGATTTCGGGAGTTTTACTATACCTTGTGTTATATGTGATTTTGAGGTTTCAAAATGATTATATGATTTAAGTAAGAGTATTAACTTGATGCCTTTGTCCATTTTCAAGAAACTGGGGTTAGGAGATGTTAAGTCAACCTTAATGCTCATCCAACTAGTAGATTAATCCATCAAAATGCCATATGGTTTAATGGAAGATGTGTGGTAAAGGTTGACAAGTTTATGATTTCAGTTGACTTTGTTGCGTTGGATTTTAAGGAGGGTAGGAATTGCCTATTAATCTTAGGAAGGCCATTTATTAATACCGATAGAGCCTTAATTAATATGGAAATTGGTTTTGAGAACTGAGGACGAAAATGTGGAGCTAAGTATGAGTAAATCTTTGAAAAAACCGGTAGAAGGTAGATCTTGAATAAAAATTGACATTATCGATGAAAGAATGAAAGAAATAGAAAAGCAAGTGGAAGAAGAATTGGATGTACAAGAAGAGGAGAGAGTGAACCAAGAGGAGTTAAGTAAGGTGAATGACCAAGAGAAATTGGAGAGAACCGAAGCTCCTAAACCACCTTCCATAATAAGGCCACCTATGTTAGAGTTAAAACCATTACCTTCCTACCTTTGATATCCTTTATTAGGTAAGGATTATACTTCACCCATTATTATATTAAGCTAACTTGACTCGGAGTAAGAAGCGAGAGTGTTCAATATTATTAAGAAAAGAATGAGGGTTGTGGGTTGGCAAATTGTTAATATAAGAGCAATTAGCCTTAATATGGTTATACACAGGATCAATCTTGAGGAAGGGTGCAAGAAAGTGAGGGAAAGGCAAAGGAGGTTGAATCAGAATATGCAAAAGGATGTGAAAAAAGAGAATGTGAAGCTTTTAGATGCAGGAATCATATATCTTATTTCTAATAGTGAGTGAATGAGTCCGGTTTAATATGTGCTTAAGAAGGAAGGCATGATGGTGATGAAAAATGAATAAAGAGTAAAGATTTCGACTAGGATCATCACTAATTGGAGAGTATGCATAGATTATGGGAAGTTGAATTGGACACTAAGAAGGACCATTTCCCTTTGTCTTTTATGGATCAAATGATTGAGCAAGTAGTGGGGCATGCTTTCTATTATTTTCTGAATGGATACTCAGTTATAACCAAGTTTTCATCCACGTTGATAACCATGAGAAGACCACCTTTACTTGCCCCTATCGGACCTTTGTATATCAAAGGATGCCCTTTAGTCTTTGTAATGCACCTTCTACCTTTCAAAGGTGTATGATGGCCATCTTTATGAACATGAATGAAGAAATTATGAAGGTATTTATGGATGAATTTTATGTTTTTGAAGATTCTATTGATCATTGTTTGTTTATTTTGGATAGAGTTCTCCACAGATGTGAAGAGTTCCATTTAGTTTTAAATTGGGAGAAGTGTCACTTTATGATTCAAGAATGAGTTGTCTTGGGTCATAAAAGTTCACACAAGGGGATTGAAGTATGCTAAGCCAAAACTAAAGTTATTGACAAGCTCACACCTTTTATAAATGTCAAAGGGCATTCAAGCATTTCTAGGCCATGCTAGGCTCTACCAACAACTTATAAAGGACTTTTCCCTCATTGCTATACCTTTGACTAATCTGTTAATTAATTATGTGCCTTTTAATTTTGATGCTAATTATTTCCATGCTTTTAACAAGTTGAAGAAGGAACTTACATCGGCACCTAAATTTGCTTCACTAGATTGGTCATTGCCTTTTGAAATCATGTGCGATGCCAGTGATAATTCTGTTGGGTGTGTGCTTAGCCAAAAGAGGGAGAAGAAGTTACATGTCATTTACTACATAAGTAAAGCCCTAGCGGAAGCTTAACAAAATTACACTACTACAAAGACAGAGTTACTTACAATGGTATTTGCTTGTGATAAATTTTGTTCTTATCTATTAGGCTCAAAGGTTATTATTTTTAAAGATCATGTAGCATTTCGATACCTTTTTGCAAGCAGGCCAAGCTATGACTAGTATCATGGGTACCTTTACTCAAAAAGTTTGATCTTAAGATCAAAGACAAGAAAGAAGTGAAAAACCTAGTGGCCGATCACCTATTAAGACTTGAAAAAGGAGAGTTCTAAGGAGAAGATGAAAATAAACAAAACTTTCTAGATGAAGATCTAATAATGGTAACAAATCATTTTCTTCCTTGGTTTGTTGTCGTTGTAAACTATCTTTTAGGCAGTATTCTTCCCTCTGATTTATCATATTAACAAAGGAAGCATTTATAGTTTCAATGTTCTCGTTAGATATAGGATGAACCTGTATTGTATAAGACATGTGCTAATGGTTTAATTCGTAGGTGTGTTCCTAAAGAAGAAATGCTTAAAGTTCTAACCCAATGCCATAACTCACTTTATAGAGGACATTATGAAGCAAACAAGACGACGTCATGAGTATTAGAATGGGGATTCTATTGGCTGAATTTGTTCAAAGATGCTCGTAAGTTTATGTTACATTGTGACAGGTCTAAAAAAGTAGGAAACATTTCAAGATCGGATGAGATGCCACTCTTAACCATCATGGAGGTAGAAGTATTCAATGTGTAGGGATTAGACTTTATAGGACCATTTCCATCTTCTTTGGGTAACCCTTACATTCTAGTTGGAGTTGATTACGTTTCTAAGTGGGCTGAGGCCACTGCTACTCTAATGAATGATAGCAAGGTGGTCCAAAGGTTTATTAAGAAGATATTTAATAGGTTTGGGGTGCCTAAAGCTATTATAAGTGATGGAGGAGAACACTTTTGGAATAAACCCTTTGATGTTCTTTTGAAGAGATATGGTGTTCACCATAGAGTGGCTACTCACTACCATCCTCAAACAAGTTCCCAAGTGGAGGTGGTGAATCGGGAATTGAAGAGAATTTTAGACAAGGTAGTGAACAATTAAAGGAAAGATTGGGCCTTGAAGTTAGATGATACATTGTGGGTATACCAGACCACTTTAAAGACTCCTCTAGGTACGAACCTTTATCGACTTGTGCACGGGAAAACTTTTCATTGCATATGGAGTTAGAACATAGGATTTATTGGGCAATTAGGAAGCTAAACTTTAATTGGAAGTTAGCTAGTGAGAAAATTTTATTGCAAGTTGATGAATTAGATGAACTAAGATATAATGCTTATAAGAATTCCAAGTTATATGAGGAAAAAGTAAAGAAGAGATATGATGTGTATGTTAAGAAGAAGGAGTTCAAAAGTGGAGATTTGGTGCCATTATTTAACTCAAGAATTGGGTTGTTTCTCAAAAAGCTTAAGTCGAGATGGAACAGCCCATTCAAAGTTGTTCAAGTGTTGACCCATAGAGTTTTGGAGCTAGAGAATGAAAAAGGGGAAACTTTCAAGGTTAATGGGTATAAGTGCAAGCCATATTTCTGAGAGACATTCTCACAAGAAAGGAAAGTAATTTCTTTCCTTTCACTCATTTATCCATGATTGAATTAAGCATGGTTAAGCTAATGAACTTAACTTAGTATGTTTGTTTTTCTATGTGTGTTGTAGTTAAGATGAGTGCGTTTAATGTAATTTGTTTTTATTATTTAAGTTGGATTTGTTTAGTCCTTCTTTGCTTTCCCTTCACTTCGTGTTACTGTCTAACGCGTGTTTAATTGAATTTTTGGATGATATAATGATGAATTAAATCTCTGCCACTTATTTTGACATTAGGAATGAATTAGGTTTGAAATTAATTGTTTTGGAGGTAGGTATAACATACCTTCCTGAGACAAATCAGCATGTTCGTTGCCATTAAGTTTGCCAAAGCAGATCAACATTCATGGTTTTTATATTACAATTGTGTTTATTTTTGTTCAAAATAATCAAATTAATTTTAAGTGGTTAAATTTGTTTTAGGATTTGTTGTTTGAACTATTTGTGACAATTGGTTTGATGATTCAATGTTATGGATGTTTATGTTATCTACTGAGCTTAAACCTTACAATAAATCGAAAGAGTGAGCGTGATAATTATGGGTTGGGTTTATATCATTTTTTATTATGTTAAAGCTTCTATCACGTGGTAATGGTCTTAGCCTATCTCTATGCA